>PVLC010040473.1:0-13828 GCA_004027655.1 Graphiurus murinus
TGGCGCACGCTTGTAATCCCAGCATTCGGGAGGCTGAGACTGGAGGATCCGGGTTCGCGGCCAGCCTCAGCTACCTAGTGAGGCACTCCGCAACTTAGTGAGACTCAGTTTCAAAATAAAGAATAAAAAATAGGGCTGGGGATGTAGCTCAGAGGTAGAATGCCCCTGAGTTCAATCCCCAGTACCGCAAAAAAAAAAAAAAAAAAAAAAAAAGAATCTCATTAGGTTATTGAGGCTGGCTTCCAACCTGCGATTTTTCTGTCTCAGCCTCCCAATTACTGGGATTACAGACGTATGCCTTCATGTTTGGCGAGAGCATTGGATTTTTAAAAAATCCTATGGATTTACTGGTATATATAGATAATCTCCATTTAAGGGTTCAATACACAATACCAAAATAAGAAAAAAAAATTCTACAGCAAAACAGAGGTATTCTTTAATATGATTTATCTTAGGGTTAACAATCACTTGAACAAATTATGCAGCTGTAGAAAGTTAAAAAAAGAAAAGAAAAAGGTTAGGGTTAGAGCCAGGTGCAGTGGCACAAGTCTGTGATCCCAGTACTTGGAAGGCTGACACGAGGATCACAGGTTCAAGTACAGCCTCAGTAACTATGTGAGATCTTGTTTAAAAAACAGCAACTATGAAAAAGTGGTACCCCCAAGTAATCCAAACAGGGCAGTGCTGGCATCATGACAGACATATAGGCCAAGGGAATAGAATACAAAGTGCAGAAATTATAGCACAATTGGTCAATTATTTTTCAACAAGTGGTGCCAAGAAAACAGAATATTCACATGTACAACAATGAAGTTGAACCCTTACCATACACCCTATTTTAAAAGATTAACTCAAAATGGACCCAATTCCTAAATATAAGAACTAAAAACTATAAATAAAACTCTTAGAGCCGGGCGTGGTGGCACACGCTTGTAATCCCAGCATTTGGGAGGCTGAGGCCAGAGGATCTGGGTTCGCGGCCAGCCTCAGCTACCTAGTGAGGCACTCTGCAACTTGGTGAGACTCGGTTTCAAAATAAAGAATAAAAAATAGGACTGGGGGTGTAGCTCGGAGGTAGAATGCCCCTGAGTTCAATCTCCAGTACCGAAAACAACAACAAAACCCTTAGATGAGCTGGGCGTGGTGGCGCACGTTTGTAATCCCAGCATTTGGGGGGCTGAGACAGGAGGATCGGGGTTCGAGGCCAGCCTCAGCTACTTAGTAAGGCACTCTGCAACTTGGTGAGACCCTGTATCAAAATAAAGAATAAAAAATAGGGCTGGGGGTATGGCTCGGAGGTAGAATGCCCTGAATTCAATCCCCAGTACTATAAAACAAACAAACAAACAAAAAACAAGAACAACAACAAAAAAAACCCTCTTAGACAAAAACATGGGAAAATCTTCATGATGCTTAATTTGGCAATAATTTCGTGGATATGACACCAAAAGCAGATAACAAAAGAAAAAATACACAAATATGGTATATCAAGATCAGAAACATTAGTTTGGCATGGCGGTGGATGGCAAATGGTTGTAATCTCAGTACTTGGGAGGATGGCAGGTTTGAGGACAGCTTCAGCAAATATTGAGATTCTCATTAACCTACACACACACACACACACACACACACACACACACACACACGAAAGAAACATTTATATATCAAAGAACACTATCAAGCCAGGCGTGGTACACATCTGTAACCCCAGTACTTGGGAGGCCAAGAGAGGAGAATCACAGGTTCAAAGTCCGCCTCAGGAACTCAGTGAGGCTCTCAGCAACTTAGTGAGTTCCTGTTTCCAAATAAAAAATAAAACAGGTCTGGAGTATAGCTCCAAGATATACTACCTCTGAATTCAATCCCCAGCACACACAAGACTATCAAATTGGGTGTGGTGGTGCATGCCTGTAATCTCAGTACTTGAGAGGCTAAGGAGGATTACAGATTTGTAGCCAGCCTCAACAATTTAGAGATGCCCCCTGCAACTTAGTGAAACTCTATTACAAAATAAATACATAAAATAGGGCTGGAGGTATAGCTCAGAAGTAGAATGACCCTGGGTTCAATCGCCAGTACCCCCCCCCCAAAAAAAACAAAACACTATCAAGACAGCAGACAATCCACAGAATGGGAAAAATATTTGCAAAGCTTGTATCTCTTAAAGGATTGATTATCTATGAAATATAAAATATTCCTACAAGCTGGGCATGGTGGTGCAAGCTTGTAATCCTAGTACTTGGGAGGCTGAGATAGGAGGATCACAGGTTCATGGCAACTACTTAGTGAGGCCCTCCAAAACTTAATGAGACCCTGTTTCCAAATAAAGAATTAAAAATAAGGATGGGAGTGTACCTCAGAGGTAGAATGCCTCTGAGATTCCATCCCTAGTACCGCAAAAAAAAAAAAAGAAAGAAATCCTACAACTCAACAGCAGAAAAACAAAACACAAATTTATTTATTTATAAATAAATAAATCTAGTGAGACCCTCTGCAACTTAGTTAGACCCTGTTTCAAAATAAAGAATAAAAAATAGGACTGGGGGTGTAGCTCGAAGGTAGAATGCCCGAGTTCAATCCCCAGTACTGCAAAAAAAAAAGAAAGAAAGAAAGAAAGAAAGAAAGAAAGAAAGAGAAGTTGAATGAGTATTTCTCATTCAGATGATATACAGATGATCAATAAGGACATGAATACCCATTATTTATCATTAGTAAAACGCAACTCAAAACCATAATAAGAAATGGTTTCAAAGCCAGGTGTGGTGGTGCATGCTTGTAATCCCAGTATTTGGGAGGCTGAGACAGGAGGATCTGGGTTCAAGGCCAGCCTCAGCTACTTAGTGAGACCCTGTTTCAAAATACAGAATTAAAAAAAAAAAAAAAAAATAGAGCTGGGGATGTAGCTCGGAGGTAGAATGCCTCTGGGTTCAATACCCAGTCCACCACACACACAAACACACACACAAAAGAAAACAAAATGGTTTCATAGCCATTAGCATGACTATTATAGAAAAAAAAAAAAAAAAGAAAAATAACAAGTGTTGGTGCAGATGAGGAAGAAATTTAAGCCTTTGTGTACTACTGATGGGAACAACGACAACAATAAAATGGTATAGCCACTGGAAAACAATTTGGTTGTTTCCCCGAAAAGTTTAACATAAACTTTGTACATGCTCTAACAGTTTCATTCTTAGGTATAAACCCAGAACAAGTGAAATGAATGACTCATTGTACACTAATGTTCAAAGCAGTATTCACAATGGCCCAAAGGCAAAAACCCAACTAGATATGAAGAGATGAACAAAATGTGGTTTACATACACAGTGGAGTATCATTCAGCCACAAAAAGAAATTCTAACAGGTTATAACAGATTGAACCTGAAGACCTATTGAGTGAAAGAAGCCCATTACAAATCGACAAATATTATATGTTTTCTAATACGTGAGATACCTAGCATAGACAAATTCATAGATAAAGCAGAATACTGGTTTATCAGGAGCTGGGGAGATTGGAAATGGAAAATAGGGAATTACTGTTTAATGAGCACAGATTCAGTTTGGTGTAATGAGAAAGTTCTGGAAATGGGCAGTAGTAATGGTTGGACAATGTTCTGATTGCACTTTAATGCCACTGAGTTGTACTTAAGTTTAAAAGGTTAAGTTTTACTATTTGCTTCTTTCTAACAAATGCTCATTATTTCTCTACTCAGTGAGGACAGAAAAGGTTGAGATCAATCAGTGGCTGAACAAACAAAAATGGTTTAAAAATTCCCTCTAGTCACCACTGTACCTACAGGAAGATGTTAAGAGTTTATGTAAATGAGCCGGGCATGGTGGTGCACGCTTGTAATCCCAGCATTACGGAGGCTGAGACCGGAGGATCGGAGTTCGAGGCCAGCCTCAGCTACCTAGTGAGGCACTCTGCAACTTATGCAACTTAGTGAGACTCGGTTTCAAAAAATAAAGAAAAAAAAAAAAATAGGGCTGGGGGTATAGCTCAGAGGTAGAATGCCCCTGAGTTCAACCCCCAGTACCGCAAAAAAAAAAAAAAAAAAAAAAGAAAAGAAAAGAAAAGAAAGAAAGAAAGTCTAGGGAAATTGTGCTGGCAATAAACTTAAGGAAAAACTTAAAACTTAGTCTTGTATTTAGGAAACAGGTCAACTCTAAGAAGAATAAAATGGCAAATGAAAGAGAATGATGTGTAAATAGGAGACATTTTACATTTGATGGCACAAAGGCAGGGTGGTACAGACAAAATAATACCTTGGAACCCAAAGTTCTGGGTTTAGTTTCTATTTTTGCTTTCATTAACTATGTGAATCTATGTACCAAGTCATAATTTCTCTAAACCTCTTTTCTTTGCCTGTAAAATTGCTACCATATATTCTCCCTTCATCATATCTCCTTACAGGCTTTCATTCTCCTGTAGTATCTGTTAATTTTACCAAAAACCATAAATATTATATCTAAAAGGTCTTGTAAAGCCGGGCGTGGTGGCGCATGCTTGTAATCCCAGCATTCGGGAGGCTGAGACCGGAGGATCCGGGTTCGCGGCCAGCCTCAGCTACCTAAGTGAGGCATTCCGCAACTTAGTGAGACCCGGTTTCAAAAATAAGGAATAAAAAATAGGGCTGGGGGTATAGCTCGGAGGTAGAATGCCCCGGAGTTCAATCCCCAGTACCGCAAAAAAAAAAAAAAAAAAAAAAAAAATAAATAAATAAATAAATAAAAGGTCTTGTAAAGGACGAGGGCAGACTGGGAAATTGACACTGACCCACCAACGTCACACTGTCAACTTGATATTATGAGACTCAAAATCTTTGAGTATAAGAGTATAAGCAGAGGAAAATGACTGGAGGAAGAAAAAGAGACTGAGGGAAGAAAAAGAAATATATGAGGGAGGGCGGGCAAGGGAGCGGGGCGGGAATTCGGGCAAGGGGTCAAATGAGAATTGTGAGCTCATATATGGTTATCAATTTGTACCTAACAAAGATGTATGCTTACAATGTATGTAAAAATAAAATAAAATAAAAAGATTAAACATTGAAAAAAAAAAAGAAAAAGAAATATATGACTTGAGTTCCTGACTTTCTAGTTCCTAATTCCAGTCTGAATAAAGTTTAGCACACTTTCTTGTTATGAATGTACTACTACATTGACTATTGTACTGTTACAGTATCTATCCCCTTTTAAATTTTAATTGATTTCAAATGGGTTTCTATTTTTGCAACCTTCTCATTTGCCTTCTTCTTTTTTGTTGTTATTTTTTTATTTTTATATATACTTTTATTGGTGTATTACAGTCTCACGTCATAATGACACTCAGTAATAGTGACATACATGCACACAGCACTTCTGCTTCTTCCCCACTCTCCACTTCCCCATACATGATATTGAGATTGACACTGGTATTCTCACAGTATGTGTATAATGTCAGTGGAAAGGATTCCTTCACTGATCCTCTCTTTGCCCCTTCCCCCTTCAATTAGACCACATCCCTGGCTTTACTGGAGTGTCTCCTCCATTATCTGTATTATTATTTATAACAAATTGTTACCTATTAGACTATTAAGAAAAATAAATTAGTTTATTTTACATTGATTTATTCCTTCTCCTATACTTTTCCTTTCTTTATGTAGATCTGGGTTTCTCATTTATGTCATTTTCCTTCTGAGAACATAAAACATTTTTTTGGCAAAGGAAGTGTAGTGTACATACATTCCTTCAATATATGTTTGAGAAAGTCTTGTTTTTCTTTCACCTTTAAAGGATAGTTTCAGTATGCACAGAATTCTAGGTTGGTGAGTTTTTTTCTTTTAATATTTAAAATATTTTGCTCTACTCTATTTTTGAGTGTATGGTTTCTGAAGTCTGATATAATCTAATCTTTGTTCCTTATAAAGAAGTTGTGTTCTTTTTTCTGGCTTCTTTAAATTAATTTTGCTTATACTTGAAAAGTTTGATGTTTAAATATGATAATTCCAGGTGTAGATATCTTGGTATTTAGGCTGTATGTGTTTTCTAACCTTCCTAGAAGTATTGGCACCTGCTATTTATTTTGGAACATTTTCATCCATGCTTACTTTAAATATTTCTGTTCCATCTTACCTTTCTCCTCTTTCTGATTTGTCTTCTTTGTTTTGCCATACTTAGGATTGAACCCAGGGGCATTTTACCTCTGAGCTATACCCCAGCCCTATTTTTTAATTATTTATTTTGAAACAGGTTCTCACTAAATTGTGGAGGGCCTCACTAAGTAGCTGAGGCTGACTGTTAACCTGTGATTCTCCTGCCTTAGCCTCCCAAGTACTAGGATTATAAGTGCACCACTATGTCTGGCTCCTACCTTCTCAGAGTTACATGGATGAAATAGCTTAATATATGAAACTGAAAGCATTATGTAAAATTAAGATACTAATAAATCTTTTTCTCTATAAGGCTAATATAATAATTAGCTAAAGCAATGCACATGAAAATCCTTTAGGAACTATCAAATTTTAAAAATGTAAAATATTAACATTATACATTAATTTTGAGATTAAAAATAATATGGCTAAGCCGGGCGTGGTGGTACACGCTTGTAATCCCAGTACTTGGGAGACTGAGACAGCAGCATCTGGGTTTGCGGCCAGCTTCGGCTACTTAGTGAGGCCCTCTATAACTTAGTGAGACCCTGTTTGAAAATAAAGAAAAAAAATAGTACTAGGAAGCTGGGCATGGTGGCACACGCTTGTAATCCCAGCATTTGGGAGGCTGAGACTGGAGGATCTGGGTTTGCAGCCAGCCTCAGCTGCTTAGGGAAAGGCCCTCCGCAACTTAGTGAGACCATGTTTCAAAAATAAAGAATAAAAAAATAGGGCTGGGGCTGTAGCTCAGAGGTAGAATGCCCCCAGGTTACATACTCAGTACCAAAAAAAAGGACTAGGGGTGTAGCTTGGAGGTAGAATACCCCCCCCCCCGGGTTCCATCCCCAGTAATGCAAAAAAAAAAAAGGTAAAAAATTAAAAAAAAAAAAAAAATATGGCTATGCTTTAGTAAGACTTTGCAAATGGGAAAAGGAATAAATACTATCATCCTGTTTTGGTTGATAAAATAAAAACAAAAATCAAAACTAGAAAATTTTTCTTAACAATAACCAGAGATTGCTTAGAATCTTTGGAATCTTATGTCTACAAGCATAATTTAACATACTTTAAATTCTTAACAGCAGCTACAAAAATTAAAGAGACCAGCAGATTTCTTAGCATATGATTGTAACAGATTTGGGACCAAGAGAGAACTACTGCAGAGACTTATAAATGTTTTTAATCTGAGGATTGCAGAACAGCTCATTCTCAGGCCAATTTTCAGTCAAAATAACATGTTCCTGGACTCCATGGGTACACTTTCAACACACCAAGTTTTGCAACCAATTTTCACAAATGAAGAGCTAACTCCTCTTAATGGCAGCATATATGAATTGGAATAAATCAATATAACACTTATAGAACTTTTAAGCATGTTTCATAATTATTTTTGAAATTATGACCATATACAATTAGGTGGATTGATGATAGGAGAAATTTTAAAAGAATACAGAGCAAAACTACTGAATATTAAAACATGATGTACCAACTTAAAAAAAAAAAAAAAAACTTCAATAAGGAAGTATAATGATTCTATTTTAGCTTCTGGTTCTCTTTTTTTCTTGTTGTCCATGCTACTATCCAGGCTTCAGCTTGGCTCTACTATTGCAAGCTGTCACTTTTGACTAGCAATGGGATAAAGCCAAGTACTACACAATAGCTGCTTCCTGCTTTGGCCTCATCTAGACCACCCTCAGGCCATGCCTGTCCAGGGATGCTAATCCTACCATGCCAATAATCTATCAGTAGTCAGGTCACAGTTATAGTTATGATAGTGCATTTTTTGGGATTCTTAGCCCAGTGTATATATGCTACCATTTCATTGTTCTTATTTTTACTTCAATAAGGCAACTCTAAATTTCAATCAAATGCTAATATGAAGGAAAAGTGAAATGGAAAAGGGAGATGATTATGAAAATTCAGGGAATAATTGGGAATGTGTTCAACTCCTGCCCAAATATAATTCAGAAACAGATACAGAAAAACAAAGAAAAGAAAATTCTGAGTAAGTACTGCTAATTGAAACAACCCTAGCTTTCCAATTTTGTAAAACTGTTGATCTGCATGTGGCGCTCCCTTAATTTAAAAGTTTTCATTTTTGAAATAATGCTAGATTTAGGTTGAATGCCTCTTATCTCAGAGACTTAAAAAAAAGAAAAGAAAAGGGATTTAACTTGATTAGGTTAATACTGGTCAGAAATGGCTGTTTTTCCACCTTAAGCAAGTTCACAGAATTAGAGTGCTAGGAAGAAATTTCAAAGGTCATTTATTTTATTTTATTTTTTTTTTTTTTGCGGTACTAGGGATTGAACTCAGGGGCATTCTACCTTCGAGCTATACCCCCAGCCCTATTTTTTTTTATTCTTTATTTTGAAACCGAGTCTCACTGAGTTGCGGAGTGCCTCACTAGGTAGCTGAGGCTGGCCACGAACCCGGATCCTCCGGTCTCAGCCTCCCGAATGCTGGGATTACAAGCGTGCGCCACCACGCCCGGCTTCAAAGGTCATTTAAACCCAACTATTTCATTCAAAGGTTATAGAACTTCCATCACATAATACCACCTTCACGAAGCCTCTCTCCAGAGCCAAAGGAAGAAAAGTATTTCTGTACTTTATCACTAATATTTTTTGAGATTAAAAATAACCATTAGAAGGGAGTGGAGTTTGACCTTCTCTTTGGTAAAAAAGTAAATGTTCTGTAGCCATTTTTTTTCCCGGTATAATTTCCTTAAAATAAAAGTTGAAGGCACCGTGAAATCTTATGTCATTTACTTCTTAAGTAACGGGAGGGAGAAACCTGGCGTGGTGGTACACTCCTGTGACCCTAGGATTTGAGATGCTGAAGCAGGGGGATCACAGGTTTGAGCAACTTAGGGAGATCCTGTCGCAAAATAAAAAAGAAAGTGTGCTAGGGATGTAGCTCAGTGACAGAACCCCACTGGGTTCAATCCCCAGTACCACAAAAATCAATCAACTAAATGAAATAAAAAGGGTTGAAGGTGTAAGCTCAGAGGTAGAAGCACTGCTGAGTTCAATCTTCAGAACCAAAGGGGTGTGGGGAACAGGAGGATTAAAAATCAACTACTACAAAAAATAGGTTCAATTATACATTGACAACTACTTGTAATATTAGTTGGAAGTTTATCTAGCATCAGCTGCAGAAAGAACAGTAAAGGTTCTAAAGAAGACATAAAATAGCCGGGCGTGGTGGCGCACGCTTGTAATCCCAGCATTCGGGAGGCTGAGACCAGAGGATCCGGGTTCACGGTCAGCCTCAGCTATCTACACTCCACAACTCAGTGAGACCCTGTTTCAAATAAAGAATAAAAAACAGGGCTGGGGGTATAGCTCAGAGGTAGAATGTACCTGAGTTCAAACCCCAGTACTGCAAAAAAAAAAAAAAAAAAAAAAAAAAAAAAAAAAAAAAAAAAAAAAAAAAAAAAAAAAAAAAAAAAAGAAGACATAAAACTAATAAAAGAATGAAAAGACAGACAGGGCCCAAGATATATCCAATGAGTGTGTGAATGGGAGAAAGGAGTTAAAAATAGTCACCAATTAGCCAAGCCCACATGCTTATAATCCCAGTACTTGGGAGGCTGACACAGAAGGATCACAGGTTCACGGCCAGCCTCACCTACTTAAGTGAGGCCCTCCGCAACTTAATGAGACCCTGATTCAAAATAAAGAATAAAAAATAGGACTGGGGTGTAGCTTGGAGGTAGAATGCCATTGGGTTCAATCCCCAGTACTGCCAAAAAAAAAAAAGGAGTAAAAAATAGGGATAGACAGCCGGGCGTGGTGGCGCACGCTTGTAATCCCAGCATTTGGGAGGCTGAGACCAGAGGATCCGGGTTCAAGGCCAGCCTCAGCTACCTAGTGAGGCACTCCGCAACTTAGTGAGACTCGGTTTCAAAATAAAGAATAAAAAATAGGGCTGGGGGTGTAGCTCGGAGGTAGAATGCCCCTGAGTTCAATCCCCAGTACCACAAAAAAAAAAAAAAAAAAAGGGATAGGGATGTAGGTCGAAGACAAAATGCCCCTAGGTTCAATCCCCAGTACCACAAAAAATAAAATAAAATATTAAAAAAGTCACCAAAAAGGTTTAAGGAACCATCTATTAAAAAAAATAAATTTAAAAAAAGGAAGAGGTGGACATGGTGGTGCGCACTTGTAATCCCAGTACTTGGGAGGCTCAGTCAGGAGGAGCAGGGTTCCAGGCCAGCCTCAGCTACTTAGTGAGGCCCTCTGCAACTTAGTTAGACCCTGTTTCAAAATAAAGAATTAAAAAATAGGACTGAGGGTGTAGCTCAGAGGTAGAATGCCCTTGAGTTCAATTCCCAGTACTGCAAATTAATTAATTAAAAATAAATAAAAGGAAGGGTACACTATTTTCTATTGGTTTCTAGATCATAACAAGTTCTTTAATGTATTTCATTTAATTTTCCTAATAACACTCAAGATATTTTTATATTATAGATGAGAAACCATTCATTTAAAAATTTAGACTTATTTATATAAGCTGGGCATGGTGGCACACGCTTATAATCCCAATACTTGAGAGGCTAAGACATGAGGATCTCAGGTTCACGATCAGCCCAGCTACTTATCCCTGTCTTCCTAGTCACTAGGATTATAGGCATGCAAGCATGCACCAGGCACCTAGCTACATCAAATATTTAATTCAACTAAGTATAACATTTGGCTAGCTACAACCAAACAACCAGTTAATTATTCACCTTGGCTAACTCAGGGCTAAATTTTACCTCACTCACATTATTATCTCATCTTGGTTGTGAAGCAATTCCAAACTCCATGGGACAACAATAGAAATTTAGAAGGAAAAAATAAAAATGATTCTGCTATACTTCACTCTCTAAAATATTGATAACATACCTGAGGCAATTATTTGAGCTATTTTCAGTAAACCACATGTGCTGAGCAATAATCACCTTAAGGATTTTCTAAAATCACAGGCAGTAAGTGTGTATGATCAACTTTGGAAAAGTTACGGATTCAAATGGACCCAAACTGGGTGGGTTATAGACCAGTGGTAGCGTGCTTGCCTAGCATGTGGCAGGCCCTGGGAAAACAACTTTTATCACTGAAAGACTACAGAAATTATGATTGTGCAGAGGCAGCACAATTCAGATATTCATTTAGAAGATATGTCAGACTTTGTTCAAGTCTTTAAGTCATTTTTAGTCCAGGGCTAAGGAAATACTTGGGTCTGCTCCACCCATTCCCTTTTCCTTCAATCAGCAACTCACAGCATAATGTCTTGTAGCTAGTATTCAGTACAGTAGTTCAATATACATATTATACAATGATAGAAATTGTGATAAGAATAGCTTTACCTCTAAATTTATCAGCTCAGTGTGACCCAGGACTTCAAATAATCATTCCTTCAGTTTTAAGATGATTCTACCTAAGCCGGGCGTGGTGGCGCACACTGTAATCCCAGCATTCGGGAGGCTGAGACTGGAGGATCCAGGTTCGCGGCCAGCCTCAGCTACCTAGTGAGGCCCTCTGCAACTTAGTGAGACTCAGTTTCAAAGTAAAGAATAAAAAATAGGGCTGGGGGTTTAGTTCGGAGGTAGAATGCCCCTGATGTCAATCCCCAGTACCGCAAAAAAAAAAAAAAAAAAAAAAAAGATGATTTTACCTTATTCTAGGGAAAATACTTCAATGCTATAATGAATTTTAATATATAGCAAAATAGACAAGTACATTCTCCACCAAATCTCTTATGGTTTGAACTAGTGTCCTTCATATTACTGCTTTATTACATTTAAAAGCAAAGAGGAAGCCAGGCTTGCTGGCGCAAGTTTATAATCCCAGTACTTGGGTAGGCTGAGACTGGAGGATCTCAGGTTGATGGCCAATAGCATTTAATTAGTGAGGCTCTCTGCAACTTGGTGAGACCCTGTTTCAAAATAAAGAATAAAAAATAGGACAGGGGGTGTAGCTCGGAGGTAGAATGCCCCTGGGTTCAATCCCCAGTACCATGGAAAAGAAAAACAACAACAACAAAAAGGCAAAGAGGATTGTGATCCCTAGAAAATAAGTGACTAACAAACCAGATAAAGCCAGAATAATTAATGAGTCATATGCAAATTTCAAGTAAAAAGTTATCTCTTTTATATCCTCTATGAAGCAACCAATCTGAAAACTGCAGGCGTGTGCATGGCCAGTAGCCAAATCCAGAATAAGCTGACCATGCTAAAAGTTGAATGTTCTATTCCTTTATTAACCTATTTTATTTAAATTTGATCAAAAGGGCAATAAACTTTAATGTAAAGTTTTTTTGACTTTCTGTAATCATATTCCAAAGTAAAGCAAAAATACCACGTAGTAACAACAAAAAACTATAAAAAGCATCTTTAAGAAGCAATCATTTGTTTTTTCCTCCTTCCCAGCCAGCTGAAAGAATAGTAGAATCTACAAAGTTCCCTCCTACTTCCTCTCCCCTTTCCCCTTCCCCCTCTGCTTCAAAGAAAGTTCACTGCAACTAGGCATCATCAAGAAAACTAAAAAGAGGAAGCAGAAACTTACTGGTGTGCACAGGGAATGAAAAAACACTTAATACCATGGCATGGGCTTGAGATGTAGCTCAGTGTTAGAGTGCTCACACTGCATGCACAATGCTCTGGTTCTATCCCCAGCACCACCAAAAAAAGCACCAAAATGCCTGTTACATCAGTAACCTAATTAATATGTATTCATTATACTGTCTGTAAGATGTTGGTTCAGAATCTCTCCTCAGTCCACTTTCTTTCCCAAATACTGAAAACTATTAATCTATAATGGTTGCACCCTAGAATACCAACTACAAGTAACCTAAAAATCATACCAGATAAAATAATTTCATCCAAACATCTGATTCAAGGCACTGAAATCAATCAGTTAGAAAGGGGTAAAACTCAAACCAATGACCTAAAAGTGAAAGGATTGTATTATTAATACTGAATCATCTGCTTAACAATTTCGTTAATATATAAGTATATATACTCATATTTATATATAAAATATCTGTATGTGTACTCATTTTGATTTAATTAAAAATATAGGACTGTGCAACTACAGAGGAAACTGAAAGGATCATACTAATACAAAAAGGTGGTAGGAATTCTCAATGCAAAAACAATTCTATTAGCCAGGCGTGGTGGTGCATGCTTGTAATCCCAGTATTTGGGAGGTTGAGGCAGGAGGATCCTGGTTTGCGGCCAGCCTCAGCAACTTAGTGAGGTACTCTGCAACTTAGTGAGACCCTGTTTCAAAATAAAGAATAAAATAGGACTGAGGGTGTAGCTTCGAGGTAGAATGCCCCTGGGTTCAATCCCCAGTATCACAAACAAACAAAAAAATGATTCACAGCAAAATATTATTTATGGAAACTTTTAAATGAAATTTATTTTCTCATTGTTCTAGACTAAAAATGTAAGTGTGCACAGGCCATTTCTTTTTTTTTTTTTTTTTTGTGGTGGTGGTACTGGGGATTGAACTCAGGGGCATTCTACCTCCAAGCTACACCCCCAGCCCTATTTTTTATTCTTTATTTTGAAACTGGGTCTCACTAAGTTGCGGAGTGCCTCACTAGGTAGCTGAGGCTGGCCGCGAACTCGGATCCTCCAGTCTCAGCCTCCCGAATGCTGGGATTACAAGCGTGAGCCACCAGGCCCGGGTGCCCAGGCCATTTCTTTCTTT
>PVLC010040474.1:0-13851 GCA_004027655.1 Graphiurus murinus
TACCGCAAAAAAAAAAAAAAAAAAAAAAAAAAAGAATTATTACTTACCCTTTCTCTTAATTCTCAGGATACTTGAAACGAGCCAATAGAAGATGTACTGCCTCAGCATTCACATCTTGTATACACATATATGTGTACACATCTTGATATTTTACTTTTCAGGCTTAAATTCAGCCAGAGAGATGGCAGGAACTTGGAGAGAGCTTTAAAATACTTTACATTCATTGGTTAACAGACTTGATCAGTGAATACATACATGTATAGTAGTTAAATGGTGAACCTGATGCACTCTGGCCAAGAAAAATAGGAGTATTTTGTCACAGACACTGCTTAGAATTGTTGGCTCTTGGCAAATGATAAAATTCATACTCACTTTTATTCCATTTTATTACTGGTTTTAAATTATCTACAGAGGATGTACTGATCTCATTACACTTTTCTGTTGATGCGCTGTTGGATAAATGGGTTGTTCCTGCTGTTGCTCAATCAGGATTGGTTATTCCAGGCTGTGTCATCCTCTTATGCCCACGTGTTTCTGTCTATTTTTGAGTCAATATCAGTGCTGGGTGATGTCAAATATTGCACATACCTTTCCTGTTTCCTTAGAGACTATGCATAAAATTACATTTAAAATTGATTAGAATAGGAATCCACTTGCTTCTCAAATACATCTGCCAAAAATCTTTTAAGATGCTGTTTTTACTCAAATGAATATATATATATTATTAAAAATGTATATTTTAATGATAAGTAAGAACCACAGGACTAAAAGTCTTATCAAAGCCTGCTTTTTCAAACACACACAAAAGAAATCTTTATCATGTTTCAACTTATACCAACATCCAGACCATTACGTACACTTGAAAGGAAGATTTTTAGGTAGAAGATAAAAAATGTTTTTGATATGCCAGTACAGACCTTCCCTTCTTTTACCCACTTCAAAGTTTCTCTCTTCCATTTCTTCTCCGAAATTGTAAAGTGAATAGCTTTGACTCCCTCTATCCACCTTTGAACCTCTCACTCACCATTCACCCCCTGCAGCCAGACTTCTGCTCTCAGCCTGCAGGTAAAAGTGCTATCATGATGAAGGTCATCAGAAACTTCCTAATTCCCAAATAATGGACATAACTTCATTTGATGGTATTGAAACACTCTTCTGTTTATTTCTGTGGTTCCTCATTCTGATTTTTTTTTTTTTTTTTTTTTTGGCAGTACTGGGGATTGAACTCAGGGGCATTATACCTCCAAGCTATACACCCAGCCCTATTTTTTATTCTTTATTTTGAAACTGAGTTTCACTAAGTTGCGGAGTGCCTCACTAGGCAGCTGAGGCTGGCCTCGAACCCAGATTCCTCCGGTCTCAGCCTCCCGAATGCTGGGATTACAAGCGTGCGCCACCACACCCGGCTCTCATTCTGATTTTTACTATCTTTTTATGAGCATCCTTATCTCTTTTCATATTCTGCATATTGCTGTTTTACATAACCTGCTAGTTCATGGCATTTCTCACTTCAGAATTCACCCAGTCTCCTGTTATCAGGCACCTTGCATAGGACATTCTACTTCCAACCTATACCTCCAGCCATTTTTATTTTTTTTTTTTATTTTGAAACATGGCCTCACCTAGCTGCTGAAGGTTTCACTAAATTATAAAAGCTGGCCTGAACCCTGAGATCCTCCTGTTTCAGTGTCTCAAGTACTAGGATTAAAGACATGCACCATCACACCCTCATTCAAGATCAGAACTTGAAGACAAAAGTTGCACTTGAGATTTGCTTGATTAAGATTGTAATTTTGGTACAAAACTTGAGTTTGAGATAATCTTTAGTTTCTTGTCCTTCATGTCTCCACCAGAAGCACCGTAGGCACATCAAAGTGCCTACATTTAACAAATAATTTGGGGGGGGGGGGATTGAACTCAGGGATTGTTCTATCTCTGACCTATACCCCCAGCCCTATTTTTTATTCTTTATTTTGAAACAGGGTCTCTCTAAGTTGCAAAGTGCCTCACTAGGTAGCTGAGGCTGGCAGTGAACCCCCGATCCTCCGGTCTCAGCCTCCCAAATGCTGGGATTACAGGCATGTGCCACCACGCTGGCCCCTGTGGAACTCTTTAAGTAGGTATGTTAAAACCATCAATTATTTATTCTTAATTCAAAGTATAAGATAATTTAAAAGAAAGGAAAAATGTTCTCCAATACTATGGTAAATTCTTCTGATTCAGAAGTTTATGTAGGTTCATGATATCCTTGGTCCATCTGAATTTATGTGAAAAAATTGTTTAAATAGAATATTTTCCTAGCTCTTAAGGATGCTGCAAGGTCTCCGTGACCCAGAAATATGTCAATAATAAAACTGCACAGAGGCAGCCTTCAGTATTACTTTTACCGTACTGGTTACAAGATGACAGTGACCATTTGTGGGGAGAGCTATTATCTATGCTAGAAGGGTTATAACAAAATCTTAACTCTGCTCTTGTTGTTGAATTGTTAGTTTGCTTGCTTTATACCATGATTCTTGTATCCAGTGGTGAATTAATATAAAAAAGATTTAATTTTTTCACTTAAAAAATAGCATGGCTTTTCTTTTTAATACTATCCAGTAATTTTTAATTGCAAAATGTATGTGCGTTTTGAAAACAATAGGGAAATAACTTTGATTGACCTTTCTGATGAGGAAATTATTAAAAATTCCTATTACCTGATGTTCTTTTATTTCCTCTTGTCTACTTCCTACTGACCTTTATTGAATAATTCTGAATTAGATTTATATTTCCTTTAGTCTTTGTGATATTTACTATTGAAATATCATTTGCTTTGTGGATCATTTTAAAGAGATTCCTTTATGTACATAGCATTTCTATAAATGAGGTACAAATACTTCATGAAGTCTTCTTGCCTCTTTTTATCCTCTCATCCAATGTTTCACTTCCAAATATATAATCTTATTCTGAAAAGATTTTTATTGGAAACCATAAATATCTTATTTTTTGTAAATAATGATCTTCACTTATTTTAATAGGTGACACTAAGAAAAAACAAATGCTGATAAGACAAAAATCAATTTAATGAACAGAAGCTTATAATTCAGTATTTTAAAATAAAATTATCCTTCAATGTAATGCAATATAACAAAGATATTTGAATGCCTAGTGTTTGCAAGACTCTGAGCTATGCATGGGAAAGATAGAGAAGAAAGTGGATGCATAATTTCACATTTCTGCACAATTTGTATACTCAGAAAGTTTGGCATCTAGTACACTAATGTATTAGTTAGGATGTGTAGTCTAGGATGCTGTAACATCATATTTTTTTCGCCTGTGTAACAATGAGATCAATTGGTGTCCATTGTAAAAACATAGCATATTTCTACTACAGCATGCAGAGCTCAGAACTCTTGTGTCTTGTTTCTCCTCTCCTTTGACTATTATCATTATCTGCACAACCTTACAACCTAGCATTACCAGCACCATGTCCAAATGCCAGACCATGGGTCAGAGGAAAAGTAGGAGACCAAAATCTAGTGGTTTTAAAGGTCAGGAAAATCCTGGCAATTACATTATTACCCAATAACAACTAACTACAAAATAAATAGGATTTTTTTTATCTGTCTATGTAATTATTCACAAAATTAAATCTTAGTATTAATGATAAGAGAAAGAAACATGATTGAAAAGTGAAGAATTATTAGCAGTACAAATACTAACACATATAAGGTGCAATAGTAGAGAGGTTTGAACTTATAGAATCATGAACCCTTATTGTGGTTATGGGTAGTTTGTGGTATATCATGGATGGTTTTTAATAGGTCTTGATGTTTGACTTGATCTTCAGCATATGTAGATGAGGGAAAAGTGCTTTCTACAAGAGGAGTCAATATGACCAAAAGTATAGTGGTAGAATTGTGTGGAAAATATCAGAGGAGGAGAAAGGATTCTAATTTGATGAGAAGTAGAATTAAATTTTAAAATCTGAACACAGAGGGTTTGCATAGAATATAAAGAATTGGGATCTTATTCCCTCAGTAATAAAATATATATATATTCCTTGTTTGTTTAAATAGAATCCTACATTAGAGGAGCATTTCTGAAAGTAATGTGGCTAAAGTAGGAAAGTAACAGCAGAAACATTTAGATCACTACAATACTAACAATGGTGAAAGGTTATCAAAACCCAAGTCAATGAAATTAGAGATCAGTTGCCTGTTGTAATTTGTGATTTTATTTTATTTTTTGCCCACCAAAACCAGGCTATTAAATAATTGAATGTAATCCCTGAAATACCTACAATGACTCACACTTAAAGTTATTAATTAATAATCTAATTCTCTACAATTTGCAGTTTTTCTTTCCTTTTGTTTTTCAGAGACAAAGACAGAGGTTTTGTTTGGGAAAAGTGAGGATACACATTCATGGAAAAGGTAGGCCAGCCTGAAAGGCCCTTGGAATCTTTGCAATCCTTTTCTTATAGGAGACCCAGAGATGGGGGTGGAGGTCTGAACTTCCTCTTCATCCATCCATGCCTCAAGTTCTGGGCATTTATGGGTGGTGGCTGAGTGGTGGCTTACTTTGTCCCTTCTTAGGGATCTTTTGTTTACTGAACATCTCAGGAATCCCAGGTGGGGGAGAGAGTCCATTGTGATTAAGGGTGTGGGCTCATTGAGGCTTCTGCCCAATATAGAACATACTCTGTAGGTTGGAGTTAGTGATCTTGAACTCTCTAAATCTATATAAGAAATTACATTTCTATATAGAGTAATATGGCCTATGGTGACACCATCCTATAGCGAATTTTGGTGTTATCATAATTTGATATGAAGTGAATCATATATTCAGTTTATTATTTATTTGATAATTTAATTCTTTTTTTAGAATCTTACTAGTGCATTGTAATTATACATCATAGTGAGACTCAAAATTATACATTTATATAAGCACACAGCATATCTTGGTGTATTTCCCTCCACATCCTACCCCACTACCCCTTTCTCCCTCATACATGCTAGTGAGATTTTTGTAAAAAAATACTGCTTTATATATGAATATAATATTATTTAGTCTGTTTTCGTTCTGCAAGCCTTAGTTTTACCCTCCTCTATCCCTCCCCCATTCTGCTTCCACTGGTCTCTCTCCTCATTTTCATCAAGTACCTTTTCTTTCTTAGTTTCTCTCTAGCTTCCACATATGAGAGAAAACAGTTGACCCTTGGCTTTCTGAGACTGGCTGACCTTACTTAGCATAATGTTCTCTAGTTTTATCATTTTCTTGAAAATGGCAGTTTTGTTCTTTATGACTGTGTAAAACATGATTGTGTATATACACCATATTTTTTTTACACATTCATCTGTTTGTGGATACTTAGGTTGTTTGGTTCCATAATTTGGGTAATGGGAATGGGAATGCATGCATCACTATAGTATAACTTTAATTCTTTGGAATGATGGTGAGAAGTGGTATAGCTGGGTCACAAGGTGATTCCATTTCTAGTCTTTTGAGGAATTTCCTTAATGATTATACTAATTTACAATCCCAACAGTGTATGAGAGTTCTTATTTCCCCACATCCTCACCAACATTTATTATTGGTTGTCATTCTAACTGGAGTTAGATGAAATCTCACTGTAGTTTTATTTATTTATTTATTTATTTATTTATTTATTTATTTATTTGTTTGTTTATTTATTTATTTATTTATTTATTGTGTATGGTACTAGGAATTGAATATAGGAGCATTCTACCTCCAAACTACACCCCTAGCCCTATTTTATGTTTTATTTGAAAACAGGGTCGCATTAAGTTGCCCAGAGCCTTGCTAAGTTGCTGAACCTGGCTTTACACCTGCGGTTCTCCAGCTCAGCTTCCCAAGTATCAGGATTACAGGCGTGCACCACCATACCAGCTGTCAGTGTAATTCTAATTTGCATTGTATTGATGGCTAGTGATGCCCAACATGTATTTGCTAGATACCTATTATTTCATTTTCCATTACTACCATTGCTGGAGAAGTAGGGAAAAAAACAAAACAAACAAACAAACATGAGGATGTTGAATGAACTTTGAATAAGATATTACTGAAACTGAGTTTCTTTTCTAGTTTGCCTACTTTTAAGCTGTGTCTGTGTTTCAGTTTTCTATCTTATCATTGTAACTCACCCCAAAATGTAGTGACTTGATACTGAAACAGAAACTGTACTCCTCACAAATCAGGCATTTGGCTGAGCTTAGTGAAGGCAGCTAATCTCTGCTCCATGTCTTGTCAGCTGGAGTAATTCAATTATGGCTGAAGGGTGCATCTCAAGGTGGATTGCAAGTTCAATATTAAAAATGAAGTTAGTTGGCAGAGACTCTCAGTTTTCATCTGCAGGCACCATGTCATTTATTGCTTAGTATTTTTAAGAGAAAATATTCTAACAGATAAAAATAGAGGCCCATTTCTGAAGAAACAAAAAGAAATTGACATTCCATTAGTATCATTTATGCTAAAAATCTACTGAGCAAAGGCAGTCTCAGAGACCACCATGATTCAAAGAGAGAGGACATCCAGTGGGGTGTTGGTAAATTGCCTTTAAAGAACAAATAACTGGTTTGTAGTACTTACCAGTTTCCCTTGTAAAATAGTCATGCTGTGGCAGAATTTAAGTTTGGATAGTTTTGTTTTATTTTGTTTTTATTTATTTGTTTTGTGGTATTAGGGATTGAACCCAGAGGGACTATACATTCAAGCTATACCCCTAACCCTATTTTATTTTGTATTTTTGAAACAGGGTCCAAATAAGTTGCTGAGGGCCTCGTTAAGTTGCTGAGGCTGGCCTTGAACCTGCAGTCCTATCTCATTTCTCAAGGACTAAAGTTACAGGTGCATGTCACCATTCCCTGCTAGAATTTAAGTTGTTGAGAGGAATGAGAACAGGCTTTTCTAGTGAGGTGGTACAAGCAGATTCCAGCAGACTACTTCACATGTCCAATCTCTTAATGTCAGATAAACATGTAGCCACATTTAAACAGTTGCACCATTGACGATGTCAATGAAATTAAATTAATTTCTTCATAAGACAGGAATAGTGTATGTATTGACTCATAAATTTGTGTTAGATGTATTATTTGTAATTAAAATCATTTTAATGAGTAACATCTTCATTATTAGATGGTATCTTGAAATTGTTTCCTCAATAATGATGAAGATGTTTCTCTATTATAGAACAAAATGTGTTACTTCACCATCTGACTTATCATGCTGAAATGAATGAACTGTAAAATGTATTATTTTAAGTTATAGATCACTTTCTGGTGAAAATATTGCATTTTATGCAGAGGTAGCTCTAACAACTAAATACTGTCTTACATATAGGAATGATATTTGGATCTGAACAAGTCTATAAATGTTTGTCATCTCTTTTATAGGTTTTCATCATCTCTTTTCAATGTCAGGTGCAGGAGGCCTAGAATCCAGGCCTTCTTCTACCTTACACTGCAGAGCTCTTCCCACTAAAATGCAATGACAAAAGGAGCCTTGTTTTGTTTCAAGGTGACAGTTGTAAAAAGGGAGACAATTTTCTATAGATTGATAACATTTCAAATAGCATTTCATGAGCTGAGAAATCAAGGTAACTATTAATACTGGTTTTGTATTTCACAAAGAACATTTTGTTCTGACAGTAAACAAAATTTTTAAAAGAAATTTGTTTCAATGTATTTCATATCTGTGCGTTTATAAACCCACCATCATATAAGAACATTTCTGAAACAGAAACCTTTTATGTAAGATTTCAAAAATTGTAAGATCCTCATATTTAATTTTCAGGTCTTAAGAAAATTGTTTTTATAATTTACATTTCACAAACATATGACTAGTAACACAGATTTTTAGTCGAGATTTGTATAATTCACTTAAATTGTATCTCTTCATTTTGAAAAGCATTTCATTAACTATTCCAAACTGAAGACTGAGCTAGAATGCTGGCATTTTAGATTACCTTGCCTGAGTTTAAAACAAAAAAGAATAAATTACCATACTATGAGACTTTTCATCACTCACAAATCTATGCATCTATCTATGTTGTTATTGCTGTTATTTAATAGTTATTTTGAAATTGTAAAACTCTCTAAATATAAAGTTATATATGGGATATAAAAATGCAACTTTCACAGGAAAAGATTGAGATTTAAATTTAAGGTAAAAATGTAAATGTCAAAAAAGAGAATCGTAGCAATGTTTATTGATTGAAATAATGTTTTCTCTTGCTGGGTTGTTTTATATATTATTACAATATTTTATAGCTGGCAAATTTATTTAAGCATGCAAATTTTCTATTGTATAGTAAGAAATGTAGGAAATTGTAGCAGCTATTTAAATAATATTGACTAAAATCCTATCACCTCACTTCTCAAAATTATATATAAGTTATAGAATGCTATAAAATATTAAAAATGAATGAACTTCAAATTTATCATCAGGGATCAATTGCATACTAATCTTAAAAACACAATGTGAATAACAAAATCATGTTCCACAATGATACCCAGAATAAGTTATTTTTAATGTATAAATACATAATCACTAAAGCATCTGCATATTGTTCTTGAATGCACTTTTATTTAATTCATCCTCAAACTAGTTTTCTTACTCTCTCTAGTAGTAAGCCAAAGTATATTCATGGTTCTGGACATTCATACAAAATTGCTAGCTTTAAGGTATTTTCATTCTAGAGGCAAAAGACAATAAATAAAGAAACATCTATAAAACAGATTATTCTTTATAGTTGATAAATGCAATAGAGAAAATAAAGGTAAGAAGGCAGATAGAGAGACAGTGTTTCAAGGATTAGGAATATCTCAGTATTTAAAAAAGGGGTTTATTTCCTTTGTCTGTGAGATTTGAGCAAATATTTGAGAGCCAAAGGATGATCAACTCAGTCATAAAGATATTTGGGGAAGAGCATTTCAGATGGGATGGGGGGCAAATACAAAAGTGAGGAGGGAACATATCTCCTGTGGATGGAAGGAAAACCCTAGGGACAGTAGCTAGAGCTGAGAAAATGAGGAGTCAAGTAACAGATGTGGCCAAAGAGATAACTTGAGGAAGGAGTTGTTTTGGATTTGGATCTCCAGAAACAGATCCTCAAAGTACATATACAGGAGGGCCTTATGAAAATATTTCCAGAAAACTTAATAAAAGAATAGTGTAAACAAAGAGGAAGAAGGAAAGCAAGACTGACCCTTCCACAGAGGTTTGGAGTATGAATTGCTTCTCAGATTTGATCCCAACTACAGTCAGCATGGCTAGGTTTACAGATCCCAGCCCAATTCTTCCTTAAACCAAAGGCTGCCTGAGAGAATGCCTGAGAGATTCCCAGAGAAAATCAGGCCTCTGCCTGTATTGGGCTGCAGCTGCTCAGGGCAGTCCTCAGAGGAGACTGGCAGCTGTGTTCTAGTAGAATGAGAGAGCGTGAGAGGGCACAGCACCAATGACAGGGGTTCCACTGCATCTGAGGCAAGCACTCAGAGTGCATACACAAGGCTAATGATGGTGTAAGATTCTGTCAACCTGTAAAAGCTCTGGCTTATACTCTAAGAAAGACAGGAAGCCCCTGGAAGATTTTGAGATGAAGTGATGCAATCTGACCATTGTTTTACAGATACTAGACAATAATAGAGAATTAAGGGCAAAGATAGAATAGGTGGGAAGTCTTAGTTGTATTGCATTTCACTTATTTTTATGTCTTTATAGTGGTAACAATGGAAACACTGACAAGTGTTTAGATTTAGGTTAATTTTGAATACAAAGCAGGCAAGATTACTACATAGATATGTAAGATATCAGAGTACGAACAAAAACAAAAGCAAAAGCAAATAGACAAAGAGGATTCCAACTATTTTGCTCTGACCAAATAGAAAAAATTAGAATTTGTAAAAACTAAGATGATGTAACCAAGACAGTAATATTTTTTTGAGACTGAGAGAGCATCTAAAGATGTTTGAGGAATTTTGTTTTTGTTGTTGTTTCTGTTTTTTAACAAGAGATTGAACTAGAGGTATTTTACCTCCAAGCTACACTGCCAGGCCTTTGTTCATTTTTAAAAAATTTAAAACAGGCTCTTGCTAAGTTACTGGGGCTGGTCTGGAACATGTTATCCTCCTGTCTCAGTCTCCCAAGTACTGGGATTATAGATATACACCACTGCTCCCAGCAGATATTTTAATGTATTAATATCTATGAGACATTCAAGTTAGAGATATTAAACAGAAACTTAAATGAGTTTCTAGCTAGAGATTTAAATTTGTAACTCTTCAAGATATGAAAATATGCACAGGGTATGACACAGAATAAAAGTTCTGAGATTGAGTGAGGCCAAAAGCAAAATATTTTGAGAATAGACATTTAGAGCCCTCTGGCTTATATACAAAGAAAAGAAGATTTAAAAAAAGGAAAATTAAGAATTAGTGGTTTATAATGGAGAAGCCAAGCAACAAAGATCCTTGGAAGCCAAAGGAAGTAAGCATTTCTTCCTTAACCTGACAATTATGTTAGATGCTGTTGTAACTTAAGACTGAAATAAAGAATTGGCCATTATTTTTAGCAACTTAAAATCACTGACAATCTTGACACCTTTACTAAGCATATTCTGAAATATTGATGGTGGCAAAGGCTACAGAAGAGTAAGATTTAAAAAAAAAAGAAGAAAGAAATGGAATTAAGGTCAGAGAATATATAGATAGATTGTACATGAAGTTATAAAGCTTTGTTGCCATTAAGAGAAATTAGTATAAGTTGAATGTTAATATACTGGCAGGAAATGTTGATTGTTTGAAGTCAGAAAAAATTTAAAAAAGTTATCTTTCAGATGGAAAGAACAAATCAAATAATGAAATATAGTAATTGTAAAATTGCAGTGAGCGTTTCATTGGAATCATTGATCATGGGTTTAAATCAGAAGACTCAGCAAAACTTTGTTTTTTTTTATTCATATTCAGCAAGTTATTTTTATAATTCATGGACCAAGGTTGTATTTTGGCCAATTTAGTATGAAAAATAAAAGTGTTTCAAGGGAATGATTGTGTTTGTAAAAAAATGATTATAATGATCGATCATGGAATTTAATAGATATGGGGGAAAGATGTAATGGTAATACGAGACAAGAAAAAGATACAAGCAGATCATGGTGAATTAGAAGGAATATTATAATTAGAGTAATACATTCACTGAGCTGGGAAATAGAAGGTATTAATCAGATAATGGTGTGCTTGACATTATGATTAGTTCAAGAATAAGAGGTGGCTATTACAGATGATTAAAAGACCTAGGGTATAAACCTACAATGTATTATTTGAAGTGAAGTGTAGTAGAAGGTTATTAGACATGAGAGAAGATCAAGAAAGTGAAAGGCAGTGTATAGTCTAATGCTGAGAGAGAAAAACACTATGCCAATTATATACACTGCTAGATTTCCAAATTTAGATCATTACTACCTACATATTCGGTAATAGTGAAATACTAATTGAATAAATATATGCAATGAATGTTAAAATAAGAAGACATAATAACTTACATTCAATGACTCCATGCTTCCTTCTTAGAAGCAAAGTATTAAAATTGGGCTGTCAGTGCTATTTCCTGTATCTTCTAAAAATGCAAGCATACGCTTTTGTTGTTTTAAGTGAGGTATATGTACATCACTCCCTGGACACTTTATATGCATTGTGTATTTAGAAATATGATGAAAATTGCACACTTCTTATGCAATAGAATTCAACACTTGCAAAAGAATGATCATTGAATTATGCACATAGAAGTAGTACAGACCAGTATCTCTATAACATAAGCAATAAATTTTGAATTATATTAAATAAATGTTTACTAATGATAAAATATAGTAAAAAATCTTAGAACCTAAGGATGAAAAGAATTATCATCCTCAATAGAACTTCTCCCAGATAAATTAAGAGTAATATAAAAAACCTGAGAGAATAGGTAGTTTGAGCATTCATTAGCCCATAGGTTAATTACTTGAAAGGAAGTTTCTTTTTAATGATGTAGGAGAAAATCTGAGAGATTTCAAAAAACACAAATTGAAAAAACAGAATGATCTATTGGAGATACTAAAATCAGATACATTCTGGAGAGAACTCTGTGAACTCATCAGACAGGTAATTTACAGATTGTTTTAAAAACTGCTTGTGAAGTAGGGTTAAAGAAAAACTTTTAAATCCATTAGATAGTGAAAAGGATAATCAAGCAAGGCAAGTATAACACAAAAAGAAAAGAAAAAAGAACTTCCAGTATCACTTGTATACCTGCAAGCATGTATTTTATATTGTAAATCAGTATCAGCTTATTATACTTTTTCTAGAGGACACAACATTGATTTCAAATAATTGGAAATTGAGTCTGCCATGGAACCTCTATAGGTTACTTATACATGTAAATAAACCAGGCAAGAAAGCAGTCTATGGATGGGCTGAGGAAACTAATCCTGATTATGAAGGAGAAATAGTGATAATTCCATAGTAGAAAATATAGTGTAAAGAAAATGACTCATTTTTGGATTCTCCAATGGATATCCCCATACTCTGTGATTAGTAGTAACAGGAAATCACATCAACCCAATAGAGTCAGGATGCTAATGACTCAAATACTTTAGGAATAAAGGTTTTATTCATGCACTGCACAAGGAATCACAAACAGTAGAGGTGATTGCTGAGGAATATAGAATAGTAGTGCGAAACGAGTAAAGACATCGATTGTGGCCTTAGGATTAACTGCTTAATTGAGTATTTTATTAGTTGTTTCATCCTTCTTTCAATATATTTTTATTTGCATTTAATTTAAGCATTCTTCCTTTCCCTCTCCCATTCTCTTATCAACTAAGATAAACTATGTTAATAGTAGTTAACCTTATATCACAATATTTAAGTTACAGAATACACAGAGGAAGTGTCATTTATCCTGCAGAGGAATAAGCATCAGCCAAAGACAAATAAAAAAGACTCTAAATCTATTCAGGAAGAGGGTTTGTATGTTTATGGTGGGATAAGATGAAAACGAATCATGTTAGGAGGAAGTAAGGTTTTAGAATTTGTGTAATTAATAAAAATATGCATGAATTCCAAGATGGTAAAAGATGAATTTAGCTCAGCTGGAATAATGATGCATAGAATTTATTTCCATCTATATTTCCTGGACAGATTTGGCCACCACAGAAGATTATATATGAACTTTGAAATGTGGAAGTGAACAATAGCTTGCCTGAGCCTCAAAAAGTCAGTGTCAGATCCCACCCAGCATAACTCATGCATGGTGTTCTGAACCTGCTGACTCACTTCTGGTGTAAACCTTGACTGGGCTTCCACATCCTCTCCCTGCCAGATGTCCACCTTCAGCCTGTCTGACTTCTGGACCAACTAAGTACATATACAATTGACAGATAGCATCTGCATATTCAGTAGTTCACCCATATCATTGCAATTTGACAATTGGAGGGGCTGAAAGACTAATTGGGCTTCCAGTTCATACAGGGCTCATGTAGCTGTTAGCACCTCACCCAGAAGATTTTACCTTCCTGTTTTTCTCCTCTCAGAATCTAGCTTAATGGTTGTACAGAATGTGTGTGTACATGCCTTTTTTAAATGTGCTATTACAGTTCTATTCATCTAGAGTTTCTGTACATTGAAAGATTTATTTTTTAAAGTAAGTTATTTTAGGATTTATTTAATTATAAGTAAACAGGGATTTTCTGTTAGATGAGGGCTATCTTTTGTTTTTTGTTCCTTTCTCTATGAATTTCCTTCATATTTAAAAATTATCTGCTCTAATTGCCCTGTGTGTGAATAAACATCATGTTTTTTTGTTTCCACTCTC
>PVLC010040475.1:0-13726 GCA_004027655.1 Graphiurus murinus
GTACCTAACAAATATGTATGATTACAATGCACCAATTAATAAGAAAAAAAGAATAAAATAAAATAAGTTTAGGGGTATAGCTCAGACATAGGATGCCCCTGGGTTCCATCCACAACACCACACCACTCCCCCCAAAAATCTAATTTATAGGAAGAGAGGACATTAATCTTAAAAGAAAAAATTGAAAATAACCTAAATATAAATAAATAACTCTAATTGAATAATCAGTGTGCACTATGCTACACTAATTATTAATTATAATACACTTACATAATAAACAGTTAGTTGGACAGCAACTAAATAAACTACATATAGTGATATAGATAAACCTCAAAAAGATGAACTTGAGTGAATAAATGAAATTGCAATGTGACTATGTGTAAGTTTTAAAAGCACAATGTAATATTGTTTTATATATACATACGTAGGTAGTAAAATATGAAAACATGAATGAGAAAAAATAAACTACTTTGTAGCAATCTCTGAAGTTGGAAAGGTAGAAAATAGGAAGAAGGTATGTATGAGGCTTCAGTTATTTGGTTAATAATTTATTTCTTTACAAAAATAGAGAATGGTCTGCCATGAACATTGTAAAATGTTAAATCAGTATGGAAGGCACATAGGTGCTGGTTATATTATTCTTAATTGAGTGTTTAAAAATAAGATTTGTCAAGTGTCATGTGTTCTCTCTCATGTGGAAGCTAGAGAGAAAATCTCAAACAAAAGGGACTTTAAATAAATGTGGAGAGAGACCAATAGAATTGGGGAATGTGGGGCACAGGGGAAAGGAGGATTAAGAAAGGAAACAGTTTGCCGGGCGTGATGGCGCACGCTTGTAATCCCAGCATTCGGGAGGCTGAGACCGGAGGATCCGGGTTCCTGGCCAGCCTCAGCTACCTAGTGAGGTACTCCGCAACTTAGTGAGACTCGGTTTCAAAATAAAGAATAAAAAATAGGGCTGGGGGTATAGCTCTGAGGTAGAATGCCCCTGAGTTCAATCCCCAGTACCACAAAAAAAAAAAAAAAAGAAAGAAACAGTTTTGCTATGCTCATATATGAAGTTCTTACTACCAATCTCAGTAATATGTATGGAGAGAGATGGGGGCAGCGTGGGATCCACAGGAAAACATATAAGTACTGTGTACATGTACTGTTATATCACTTTGAACCTTGCTATGATGTGTAATTACAATGCACTAATATGTCTGGCCAGAGGAACTTATGGACCGCTTTGATAAGGTAGGATGTTTTGATGAGGTAGGATGTTTTGTAGACACGAATGGCTTTTGTAGATACTAGTGATGAGGTAGAGTAGAAGGAATAAAATTTAGGCAGAAAGGAGACATTGGGAGGGAAAGGAAAAATATAGTTTTAAAATGGAGAGTTCTAGCTGACCCCACCCAATAGGGTGTGCTCAAAATCTTAGGAGAAAAGTCTAAGTGGGCCACACCTTTTTAATCCCCTGAATCCCAGCCCCCACCTGAGATTCAGGGCTAAGGTCAGATCCATCTTGAAACCTGAGGATGAGGATCCAACTTTTCCTGTGCCCACGCTCTTTTGGACGACCACCTATACCTGTATTCTGGACTTCTTCTAGGCCAACCCCCTCTCATATAAGGACTAAGGAGGCAAGGACTCACTCTCTTGCCCTCCTGCTCCGTGACGCAGAAGATCTCTGCTTACCTGTTTTCCTGAGTCCCTTATTTTCCTGAATAAACACCTGCCTTTTGTTCCTGACTGGCACGTGTTAAAATTCTTTTTATCGCGGAGGCCAAGGACCCATGAGTGGGACCGTGTTATCCCATAACACTAGGTCTATCAATGAGAAATGATAGAAATGTGTGAGGGCTCTCAAAGGGCCCATCAGAAGCAAAGCAAAGTTAAAACAGTAAAAACGGAACAAAACAAGGCAAAAAAACCCAGAAAACAAGGACTGTCAGCAAGAAGCAAGATAAAAATCCCTGCAAGTTTGTAAGAAAAGACCTGGTTTGGTCTCTCCAGATATTTGGGTTGGTTTCTGCTGCTGTGGGCGGCCGACAAGATGGCGGCTGCTCCTGCTGCGCACGCGCCGGCTCCCCCGTTCTCCCTGGTCTGCTCCTTAGATTCCGATCAGCTGCCCATTTCTTTACTCACTTTTAAGCTGCTTTTCTTCTCCTTCCTTCTGTCGAGAAGCTGCTCTGCGGTCGTTTTGATTCAAGCTCTGCAGTGCAGTTATCTCTGCTCCGGCTCTGCGGGGAGAGGTGAGCTGGGATGGGCCTGCACCCGGTTTAAGCTGGTTGTACCACACGTTCTGGTCTCTGTCGGAGGTGCCTTGAAATGCCACCTGGCTAGGATGGGGAGTTTGGGAGTCGCTCACTCCGCCTCTGGCCAGTGGGGTGCAGAGGGTTGTTGTATATTTCTTTTTTAGTAGATCCCACGCCGGGGGCCGGCTCAATGATGGCTTCCGCTCAGCAGTGTGGCTCCGCAGCCGCGGAGACGGGCTACTTTGCTCTCCCTGGTTGGCCTTCCGGATTCTGCTCAGCTGTGTTCCAGTTTTCACAGTGTTTTTCACCCTTTTGTTGCTTTTTTCTTCTTTAAAAAGTTGGTTCCACGACTGATTTGAATCGAGCTCACAGCGCCTCTTGAGACATGTCTCACTCTGTCACCATCTTCTCAAAGGGCCCATCTGAGAAGCAGAGAGGGTTCACACTCCACGTACCCTGTATCCAGATGCCTGAGCTGAAACATTTCCTGTAAAATGCAGGGGCTTTGACTCTGGGGCCACAGAGATGAGGCATTGCTGTGCTCATAAATGATTATACCATATATGTTCACGTGATATTTCTGCTTTCATCATATACAAAAGTAAGGGATGTCCACAGGCACATCTAAAAATGCCGTGGGGAGGTCAACCTTGAACCAATACAGAGAAGGTGGCAGAAGGGAGATAAGACATAATTGCTCTGTTATCCCTGAATTCATTTCCTTTCTTTACATGGAATGGCATCATTGAAATGCTTTGATATGTAACCCAGGCATCTGCTAGTCACTCCTTGGAAGAACTAACCTTCTAAGGAAGATGGAATAAAAAAAGCCATTTAAAGTTGAAAGGTTTCCATGCATGAGAGCTATTTAGATATGGAAAATTTCACAGAATCTCAGAATGTTAGTGTTAGGATTCAGAGATCAGCTAATTTGCTCTTTTCCTCTTTCAGGTGAGAAAATTGAGGTGTCAGAGTGATTTTATGATTTTCCAGACATCTTTAGTGGAAGAATGAGGTCTAGCCCCAAATCATTTAATTGTCTGCTGAGTAACACACACTACTGCAAGAAAATATTCCATTGTAAATTTCTAGAAGGTTGTTTGGGGTTCTCTTTCTTTCTCTCTATGTTATTCTAAGATTATATATATATATAAAATAAAACTCTGCTTAAAGTCCCACCAGAACAGAAATTGCTGAAAACAGCTAGCTTTTTAATTTTCTTGTGCAGTGAGCTGCTTTTACTTTTCACTTCTCTCTGAAGTTGAACTGCCCAGTACTTCTGAATGCTCCCTGACAGGTCTCTGTGATTTGTATCAGCTCACAAAATTAAAAAAAATTCAGACTTGCAGCTCTCATTTGCCAGAATCCTTAAGATCTCTTTTATCATGCCCTGCTGCCTGGATGGAAGGCAGCATTCTCTTTAGTGGCAATCTGCTGTAATCATTTTTATTCAGGTGGCAGGCAAGGTTCAGGCAAAACATGAAAGGCAGTGATTGGAGCATAGTGTCTTCAGACAGCTCAAACTGTATCACTCAGGCAATTTTGATCCTCTTTTTATTTAGCCACATTTAAACAGGATTCTTTTATAGCTCAGGAGACCAAATCACTGCACAGGATATAAATAAGGTGCATCAGAAAAGATCACGGCATTTGGAATCTAAAGTTATTCCCTTCTAGATGTCTATGACCTTGGCTTTCTTAATCTCCTGAGTCCTCATTCCCTCCTGTACAAAATTGGGAATAAAAAAGTATACTCACTGTATTAATGCAAAAAGGAAATGAGCTTTGAGAATTATGTATGGAAGTGACATATATTTTAAAGGATTGCACAAATATTAACACTAAATGTCCATTTTGTATGTGAATTTTTAAAATTTGAAGACATGTCTAGAAATCAGTTAAAAACAAAACACACTAAAAATGTCCCAGTCAGTATCTAACTGCACTGTCTGTATCCTAAGAGTTATTTTTCAAAAAAAAATAAGATTCTCATTTTATTTTTTCTTAATAATATTCTGTGATGAGCCATTTTGAAAGGTAGACAGTAAGAAGAAATTGTGTAATAAGCAACAGTTTTAGTTATTACAGGTTTCTAGGGACTAGAAAGAAATTGTTTCTTTGCAGCAAACTACAACAATTTAGTTTACTTCATGAGAAAAAAAAATCAATGAGAAAGGAGAGGGGCGTGACAGCTACTGTAGCCACGGAGGAAGAACTTCAAGCTGGCAGTTAGTTTGGGAGACTGCTGATTTAGGGAAAGTTTCCCACATTTTATTTTATTTTTAATGTACTTTTACTGGTACATTGTAATTATACATCATAATGAAGTTCAAAGTGATAGAAACATAAATGCACAGAGCACTTGCTGTGTTTCCTTTCAGATTCCACCTCTCCCCCTACAAGTACATATTATTGAGATTGGTATTGGTAACTTCATATATTTACATAGCATAATTCAAACTGTCTCCTTCATCAAATTTCCCTTTCCTCTTTTCCCAAATCCTTTTCAACTATTCTATCTCTCCTCATTTGTCTGAAGTCCCTTTTTGTTTCCAAATTTCTCTCTAGCTTCCACATATGAAAGAAAACATACAAACCTTGACTTTCTGATACTGGTTGATCTCTTTTAGCATGCTATTATCTACTTCCATTAATTTTCCTGCAAATGGCATAATTGTGTTCTTCTTTATGGTTGAGTAAAAATTCCATTGTATGTATATACCACAGTTTCCTAATCCATGCATCTGTTGATGGACACCTAGGCTGCTTCCATGATTTGGTTATTGTGAATTGTGCTGCTATAAACATGTATATGCATGTATCACTATAGTATTCTGACTTCAGTTTCTTTGGAAAGATACCTAGATTCCATCACCTTTTGTACACCTTTCCCTTGAGGCTGTTACTTTATACCTCCAGATTCTGCTAAACTTAACTGCATTTCTTTCAGCTAAAGTATCTTAAAGAAAATACTAATTGATATCTTGTGGTGCTGTGGAACATCTAAAATACTACCAAGTTAATGTGTTTATTAAATGTTATTTAATACTCATGTACTATGAGCGTCTTCAATGAGAAAGTTCTTTACAAAGTAGAACATTCCTATGGTGTAGGATGTCATATCCTAACTGTATCCTGGATAATAATTATTTGTTATTCACTACAGTTCTCAACCACAGGTTGAGAAAACAATTATTTTCACTCCCATTCATGTGGCTGTGAAAATACCCTCTAGAGGAAAGGCACACATGCTGTCTTCTACCTTTCTGCATATGCTGGGGTTGTGTTTGATGAGCACACTCCACAGAATTAGAATCAGAAAATGACATTTTTAGAAATGGAATTTAGAGAGCACTTAATTTACAGATAGCAACAAAGTTCTAGAAATATGATTTGCAAAGAAGTGTAGGTTAAATCACAGCAAGAGTTCAGAAATTTCCAGAACTCAAAATTCCTAGTTTGGTGCCTTTCCAAAACCCATCATTTTGTAGGAGTTTCCAAATCTCATGTTTGATGTATTGGTAAATGAATGGCTGGAAAACTCAAGACCATTGTGTATGTTTCACGTCAGTGGTAATATAGCCAAAAACTCCCTTTTTTTGGTAAATTTCAGCTGAGAATATGAGAGACCATCTTCTCTTCTGACTCTCTAGCTGGCTTAGAGCCTCAGAGTGAATACACAAATGGGCCGCCCTCTTCTAGTTAGCCCAACTACAACTTTCCTAGGCTGACAACCTCCACTTAGGACCCTCCTAAAGCCCCCACCCCCACCTGCCATCATGTAAGTGGTGGAGGAGAATGACCCTCTCATGAGAGCAGGCTCTCACTGAACAGCTTTTGATCTTTCTTTATTTCTGTACACCCCAACACCACACCCTCTCCAAGTCTATTGGCCTCCAGTTCCAGGTTGGAAAGTTATTCTATCTTCTTAGTGAGGAGAGTAATGAAAAAACAGTCATTTCTACTCTTGATACACAAGTTGAAACAGGCCTTTCACTGACCTGAATTTCCATCTGAGTCTCCACCACTTCTCTTCACCTTCTACATGCACAGTTTGGTAGCTCTGGTTGGGTAGTAGCTCCCAAGAATGAGAGAAGCATCCCTTTTCCATCACACTGTTACCTTGTAGAGCCCATGAGTATTTATGAAGCCTTGTATAGAGCCCATGAGTACTTATATTCCTGGTCATATGGTAGTTACCACCACCATCATTACTAACAACATTTTTATGAAAACTGGCATATGTAAAATGAATGAAGCTGAAGCAGTCAAAATTAATTTTAAAGATGATTCAGGATATACACTATCTTGGCTTGAGAGCAATATTTTATCTATATGTTCAGCCTTGAAAATATCTGTCTGCTCACCATCCAAGTAAAAGTGAACGCTAGGCAACAAGTAAACATGGATATATTAAATAGACTGTATTGAAGTGAAATGTAAGAGGCATCCCCAAACACATAAACAGATGAAAATATTGTGATGACAAATGAACTTTTTAACAACAACAAAAAAACTTAAAATCTTGGTCTCTATGTCCATTCCCTTTAAGTCCTTCACTACCATATAAAATAAAACTAAGGTAAGTCCAGAGTGATTTGCCTCAAACATGATCCATCTCTGTAATACTGTGATATAATAAATATATATTTGGTCTCTGTCCCCAACTCTTGAGGCAGCATTTCTAAAATGCTTGTGGATTGTTACTGGGAGAATCTTTTGCTCTGATTTTTGATCATTGACCCTAGTTTCTGACACAGAATGCAGAAGAGACCTTGTTAATTTTCTTGGTGATAAGAGCATCTTTTGTGCTAACCAAGAGACTCTTGGTGGGCTTCTGGTTGGCCTCAAGTTGGGGGCTGCTTGCAGAGGACAGATGATAAAAGGGCTAAATTTTTCAGGTCCACCTCCAAGCCTTTGTGGAGAAAAGAGGAACTAAAGTCTGAGTTGATCATCAATATCCAATGAGGTAATCAATCAAGGTTATGTAATAAAACTTCCCACCCATTTTTTTTTTTTTTTTTTTTTTTGCGGTACTGGGGATTGAACTCAGGGGCATTCTACCTCCGAGCTACATCCCCAGCCCTATTTTTTATTCTTTATTTTGAAACAGGGTCTCACTTAGTTGCAGAGTGCCTCATTAAGTAGCTGAGGCCTCCAAATGCTGGGATTACAAGCGTGCGCCACCACGCCCGGCTCCCACCCAGTTTTTATCTAAGCTTTTGGGGCTTAGGGCTATATTGCTTATGGAGTAGATTCAGCAAATAATTTAAAAAGATTATTAATTAGTTATCACTTATTATCAGGTATTTAATATGTAGCAGAGCCTGTACACCTATCATCTTTAATCCTTACAGTAAAATGGAAGGTATCATTTTTCTACTAAAGGGATGGATAAGTCAAAGCTCAAAGAGTCCATTAATTCATACAAGATGATACAATGAAAAGGTGACAGGAGCATTACATTATTTTTCTGCTTTTAATCTCTATAAAACATTTACATCTCCATTTAGCCATGGAATGCAATAAAAATGTCCTCTCCTTCCTGACACCTCACCTAACAGGTCTTCCTACACTGGCCCAGCACTTTGTGTTTTCCTACTTTATTTTTGAACTTCTAACATCACGTAGTAAGTATGGAGATGTCTTAAGGGTCAGAAAATCTGTGGCAATCCTTGGAAATATTACTTTAACATTACCTCATTTGGAAAACAGGGATTCCATTGGTACTTGTTTCATGGCTGTAATTAAATATTACTTAGAAAAAGCAGATATATGCCTGGCATATAGTCATCCAGAAATGTCATCAATGTATTTTTTAGTTCCCTTCATAAATTATCTCAACCTCAGCTTTGTTCTAAATTTTCCCAAACTCAATCTATTCTTTGATTTTCTTTTATAAGAACTTTGTCTTCCTTATCGTATCCACAGAGTTTACTATCTGAGATGGCTGTGGGTATTTAAATTAACAAGGTATCAACGAGCTAGTCATATTGTCAAGTATATAATATATATTTGACTACATGCCATCATAATATGGCAAAAAATATTTTATGTCATACTTTCTCACTTTTTGTATAAGAACTAACTTATTTGTACTATTGGCTCCTTTGGTAGAAATAATTTAAAAATTACATCCTCCAGAAAGTACTTCAATGCTGATATTGCTTAGAATTTATGTTACTTTACACAGGCCATGACTCCAATTCCACTAGAGGCTCCAATCAGCCGTAAGTTCCTATTATCTCCTCCTTTCACCCAGTTAATTATCAAAGGTTCAGTATAGGGACCAAATCAATATTAAAAGATCATCGTGCCTTTAAGAGACATCTTCCTGCTGCTGCCTTTCAGGCTGATGATTTTGATCTTAAGAACCACCTGTCTCAGAAGGATGCAAGATGTGGAAGCAAATGTCACAGTAAATAATACAGAAATCATACTTTAGTACCCTGAGCACCAAGCTCAAACCCCAGGCAGTTCTCTCTCACAATGTTCTAGAGGAACTTCTATGTCTAACAGCCATCTTGCAAGATAAACTGGAAAATCCTTTTTCTGCTGACTGAACCCTTTTGGTCCATGACAAACCCAAGCTGAGGATGCTCTTTGGGACTGAGAGTGGGTGCAGAATGAAGATGTAACCAGTTGATGTGACTCAGGAATATGGTGTCCTGGTATTTTTATCCTGGGCAGAATTGTCCAGGAGAAATGCATGTACACATACACACATATGTGAAAAGTCCGATATTCATTAAATAGAATTAAAAGTTAAGTTTGTGAAAAAATAAGAAAATAGTTTGAGGCTTTAGGTTTGGTTCTCTGGAAGCAGAGGGGGAATTCTGAGCCTGGGTGGGGTTAAGTGCACTTTGACCAATGCATTCCCTGCCCAGCTGCACCAGCTCTACTCAACAACATGGCACCTCTCAGTACTTCTCTGCATTTATTCCTGGTCATTGTCCCTACATTCACTCTGTTCAATCACACAAGTCTTCTTGATGTTCTTGGGACATTACAGGCATCCTCCCACCTCAAGAACTGTTTCCCCTACCCAAATGTTCTTCTCAGAGGGGCAGGTGTGGTGGCACATTCTTGTAATCCCAGTACTTGGGAGGCTGAGATAGGAGGATCGCAGGTTCAAAGCCAGCCTTGACAATTTATCGAGACTCAGCAACCTAGTGAGACCCTGTTTCCAAAGAAGATATAAAATCAGGCTGGAGGTATAGCTTGGAGATAGAATGCCTCTGGATTCAATCCCCAGTACCAAAGAACAAAAATAAAACATATTTTTCTCTAGGTATCACCTACTAGGTCCATTCCCTCCCCTGCTTCAGGTTTTTGTTCAAATGTTACCTTTGCAGTAAGAATTTCCCAATTTTATTTAATATTGTACTCATTCTTTTCTCCATTCCCTAACCCTCTTATTCTTTAAAAAAAAATTCTCCATAGCACTTACTATCTAATATTTTGCATATTACACTTGTGATTTTCTTTCTGTGTAGTGTTACTGAAAGCGTACTGCATGATGGCACAAAGATTTCTTTTTGATATTGTTAATTTCTGTTTTCCCAGGACCTGGAGTTCTACCTGCTACACATTTTTCCTAATGCAGTTCTCCTCCATTAAGAAAAAAAAAATCCCTACTATTCCAGGTGTGCTTGAATATATTTTCTTAAGCTCTTTCAAATGCATATTTCCTATCTACTTCATATACCCATTGACTTCACTTCATATATTTCTCCTCTATTTCCAAAAGTGGATTTCTAGATCAAATACTTACATAGCATGAATAACTGGTAGAAAGCTTCTACTAAATAAATATTGTATTCATAAGCAATAAAGATTGACACATTTAATTTTTTAAGCCCAGCACATATATCTGATTGTGAAATTAACTGTCCAAAGACAATGGGAAGTATAAGCAAATGATATTTGAGGATGATTTCAAAATGTTGACATTACTTTGCAGTAATCTAGGTGAATAACGAATGAAACATTTGTTTCTTTTGATTCATAATTAAACATAAAGCAACCCTAATTTTCTTAATAGACGTTGAATGGAAATCCATTGGCTTCAAAGAAACAAAATACTGAGTTCTTTCCTCCAGTATTGCATTTCACTTTTTGACTATAAAATTTTAAGTGGGGAAATGTGAGTTCCCTCTTTATTATCTTTGGCAAATATCTTTTTCTTTTCTTTTATCAAATGAATGCCATGTCATTCTCATGGTAACACCTCTGACCTTGCCAAGTTTGGCTTAACTCACTGGTCACTTTATGCATTTACAACGAAACAAACACATTTTGTTGATAGAAATATGTCATCTATGGCTTTTTTATGTGAGCTAAGCTGGGGAAGAGGAAGAGGGAGAACAGCAGCACCATTTGGAGAGCTGAAGCAATGGATGTTGGAAGCAGACCACTGGCCAAGTTAGGTCTGACTCTGAGCCTCACTGGCCTCAAATCAAGGTCTGAAAATAACACAGAATATCCTCAGAGATGAGTGATGTGAGGCTAGAAGCATGTGGGTTGGTTGCTGTGTTCATAGTACATCCATACTGCATCAAAACCCATTATTTTCCACGAGTCAGGATGATAGACATTTAGAATCATTTCTGGGTCTCTAAAAATCACTATTGTCAGAGTGATACAAGCGACACAGAAATGTAAATTATTTTCTCTATACCTACTTCAGAAAACAGTGATCCCTTGCCTTGAACCAGTTACAAGCATGCACAATAGCCATAAAGTCCATAAGCCAGCTGATTTCTATACACCAAATGAGGTATCAGTCACTTCAGCATGGTTGACACTTGAGCAGCATCAATTTACCTAAGTGCTACCATCAGTTTTTAAGAGCTCCTCATATATTCAAATTGTATTTCTTGAGTCCATAGAAGCATCAAAATATACCTATTAGCCTTAGAGACATATGCGTTCTCAAATTTTAAAAACTATATACTAATTGAAGGAGTAAGGTATCACTCTTTTATCTTATCTAGCCATCCCTATACTAACCACCACTCTTAAAGATTCATTGAACCTCTCTCTCTCTCTCTCTCTCTCTCTCTCTCTCTCTCTCCCTCTCCCTCCCTCCCTCCCTCCCTCCCTCCCTCCCTTTCTTTCTTTCTTTCTTTCTTTCTTTCTTTCTTTCTCTCTACACATCAATTAATACACTGGATATGCATTTATCACTAGGTTCAAAAACTAGAAAGCAGACTATCCACTCACTAGAAAACAGAAACCAAACCTCCATCTTTTAGCCTTGATCTGGCCACAAAAGTGAGGAATTTGGCCACTTTCTTCAAGGATCTTCTCACTTTTACCAAATTGATGAAAATTCTCAGGCCTGTCTAACTCCTTTTCCTACAGGCAAAGCTGGTTAAGATTGCTGTCAATGGAAAGTGGGTGTTATCTTCCCCAAAGTTGTTGTTATTATTGTTGTTGCTGAATATAAAAGGTGCTGCATGCATATCTTTGGAGATGTCATAATGATCCTTATTTGTAGTTTTTGAAGGGTTCCAGAATACCTATTTAATTTTGTTTGACCCTATAATTCTCAGGCTTTCTTAACAAGGAATTTTTTCCATAGCAGAATCCCCTCTTCTTGTGGTAGGTTGAGGCAGATCACAGAGGAACATACAAGTCTCAGACTTTTACTCGTTGTGGGATGAGAAATCATTGGAGGGTTTTGAATAGAAGAAGGGCATGATTTGTTAGGATTTATGAGGTTTAAATCATTGCTTATAAGATGTGGCTGAAGAGAAAAGCAAATGTAGGAAGATGAGTGAGGAGGCAAGTGCAGCAATAACAGTTGAGCAAGCAACATAAATTTGAACGAGGTGGTAAAGGTGCAGACGAAGAGAAAAAATCACCTTCCAGATGCATTTAGAAGACAGAGCTTCCAATATCTTCTTACAGACAGAATAGGGAGTATGAGAGAGATGACTCCCAGATTTTTCTCTCAAATAAATGGAAGATTACGAAGAACATATTTGGGTATTTGGGGATAAATCATGGATGTGACATTGGAAATGGTAACTTTAAAAATGACATTTAAATATTTTACAGTAGCCAAGATAATTTCTAGGATCTCCTTTGTGAACTTGAGATAATTCAGTGTTGTGGTTCTTAGCCCTGGCTACACAGTAGAACTGCCTAAAGATATTTAACAATTGACCAGGATGTTCCTACACCAATGACTTAAGAACCTCCAAGATGGAACAAGGCACTGGTGTTCTCACAGGCTTCCAGGTGATCCCAGTGTGGGGCAAGGGCTGAGGACCACCAGTTCACGACCTGTGATTCTGGATTTGGAAGGTCAAGACACTGTTATGGGACAGGAAGGGTCTGCTGCCTAGATATGAGGAAGCAGGAGAGAAGGCAGGCATTATTATGAAAAAGAAGATAGTTCATAGGTTTTCTCTGAGTCTTCCAGCAGTCACCATTCCTTTTCCCCAGCTTCCTAAAATGTCCGGACTTCTTCATCTCAACTGGGCAGCATTCATAGGGGCTGGTTATCCCCCTGGTTCAAAGCCTAAGATTCTCCTGTTGGTCTCTGGGGACACATGACAATGATCCATTACTGAGTTACCTGAGCATATAAGAACATGTTAGAGCCTCTCCATATCCCAGCTAGCAGTAGCCGCCTGCTGAATCTAATCTGAAAGCAGAAGGAATTCTATTGTGAGATGAAAGGGGAGAGGGAAGAGAAGACTGAGAAGGTAGATAATTAAAGAGACTCTCAGGCAATGTACAAGATCCTTAGAAAGAAGCTAAAGGTGTCCTTGGAACCTCCCTCAGTGAAACCCACATGTACATGTACCAGTTTATGTGGACAGGGTCCTTGTGTAAACACATTCACACACATTACACATTTAACACTTATAGCAATGCACAGGCCACCCATACATGCACATATAGTACACAATACACACTCTCTTGTTCTATTTTATATTGTTATAACAAAATATCTGAGACTCAGTTATTTTATAAGGAAAAGAGGTTTACTTCATTTGGATGCTAAAAGTACAAGATTGGACAGCCCCATCTGTTCAACCTCTGGCAAGGACTTCATGCCGTATCATGACATGGTGGATGGCCTCACAGGAGCCCATGGGAGATCTTTGAGCCATGTATAGGAAAAGTCAAATAGGTTGGAAGCCTCTCTTTATAACGACCCACTTTCATAGTAATTAAACTAGTCCCATGAGAGCTAATTCACTTCAATGAAATGGGGATTAATCCCTTCTGAGCATGGTTCCCCCAGCAATATAATCATCTCTTATTGAGTCCTGCTTCTTAAAGGTTCAGCCACTTCTCAATACCATTACATTTAGGACCAAGTTTTCAGTATGACAAACCATTCCACTATTATAGAATACTCACAGCACAGGCCTCTCATCTGCTACCCCTAATCTCAAACATGTCAGGAAAGAATTCCAATGGTCCTATGCACTCTGCAAATGAACAAAAATATTTTTTAACTT
>PVLC010040476.1:0-13821 GCA_004027655.1 Graphiurus murinus
CATTGATAGATTGAGAGGAAGGTTGGGAATTTGTATGCTTTTCCATTCATTTACTTAATAATTGCATATTGAGGACCCAATGTATCCCAGATAACATTCTGTTAGATACAGGAGTGAACATGAATAGAGACAGTATAGTATCTCAGGGGAGAAGCTAAGTAAGAAAAAAGCAAGTATAGAAGTTCTGGGTAGAAGAGAGCAATTTAGGGAATAGAGACAATGCTGTTGTGGTTGGAGTTTCATGAGTGAGCAAAAGAAATGATTAGAAAGGCATAGTTTCTAAGTTAATAAATTTGCTGGGATTTTGCAAGTTTTGAGTTTTATGGTTAGTGTATGTGTGAAGAGGGTATCCTAGGGGCATTCTATACCTCCAGCCCTATTTCCTTTTTATTTTTGAAACAGGGTCTCACTAAGTTACTGAGGCTGGCCTTGAACTTGGAATCCTCCTGACTCAGCCTCCCAAGTACTGGGATTACAGGCTTGTGCCACTGTGCCTAGCTTGAGTTCTATGTTTGAGAGCAAAATGTATTCAACATTTTGAAGTGAGAAAATACATTAAAGTAATAATTTAAGTAATTAAACAGAGGATTAATTGGTTTCTTGTTGCTTAACAGATCACAAAGCATGCTATGTTTGTGTAGTTTTTATTGTATATTTCTTTTTTAAACATAAATGCTAAAAGAATAGTTTATATTTCTGTTTGATTAAAGAGTCATTATTTGTTACTTTAACACAGAAAATGAAAAATGGTGATGAAACCAGTGCACATTTAAATGAGCCAACATGTAAAAAATTAGGAGATTTCACATGGGCAGGATTTCTAGCTTCTCTAAAAATCAAAACATTCTCATAATACTGAACCTGCTTTCCTATAAGGCAGCTGCTGGAGTGAACTGTGAAGTGTCCCCTTAGTTGGCCATGTCCTCCACCACTACAAGGATTATAAGCACTTAAAGTGACTGTATTTGCTTGTTTATGTTTGGTTTTGACCTCTGCCTGAAGACCTGTGATGCTATTGTAAGTATCAGGCAAGTCTAATGTGAAATAATACGAGATAGAAAATTCAAAAAATTATGTACAGCTATTAATTTATTTCCAAAAGGTAGACTGTCTTTCTTAAAATGATTAACATTAACAAAGATATCAGAATTTAAATTTATAATCTTGTTAATTCCATATTACTGGAGAAAAAGCAAGCATTCTACATTTGTTGTCATACCAACCTATTAGTACTTTTGCACTCAAATTATACTTCCAATAAAGTAGAATTTGATTTTGCACTTTTAAGACAAAAACAATTGTCTTACATTTCATTACACTTTACATTTCAAGTTTCCCACATATCTTAAGTACTCTGACCCATGTAATTGACTCCTCTCTTCTTCAAAAGTATTTCTCCCAAAGTTAAATATTCTACTTTTACACAGACTTGATTTACTTTCAGTGTTTCCATTAGCAGAATAAATCACTTATTTCTCTGAACTTTAATGGGAATTTATAAAAATTATTGCCATTATTATATGTCTTAGTCATTACACTCACTGCTATAATCTAAAATAACTGACCATACAACTTAGAGGAAGTAAGATTTATTTGCTCACAGTTTCCTTGGAGATTTTTGGGTGAGGCCAGGGACAGATCTCAGGGCATGGAGGTGGGAAGCGGAGAGAAGGAGAACACAAAGCTGTGCTCTTCACATCATGGAAGCTGGAAGCAAGAGAGCACAAGGACTTAAGGAGAGTACCTAAGGTCATACCTCAGAAATGCACCTTCTCCAGCCACACTCTACTGCCCTAGGCTTCCACCCACATAAACCCATTACAATGGATTTATTCACTAATGAGATTTAAACTCTCATTACTGAACTATATCAACCCTGAATATTAATAAATGAGCTCTTTAGGAGACATTCTATCTCTAACTATAGCATAATATTATTCAAATTATTTATATTGTGAATACTTTGAGAAAAGGATCTGTGCCTTATTCGTCTTTGAATTCTTTGTGCTTATTCTGTTGTCCATCCATTTATCCAATTTTTAAAAAAGATCAAACCACCATTATGTGATAGGTATTATTCCATATCTTTTCACTTATTTTGGGTCTTATCACATGTATTAGTCTGCTTTCCATTGCTGCGACAAAATACCTGAGGTAGTTCAGAAGGAGGAAAGATTTATTTTGGCTCACAGTTTCAGAGGCTTCAGTCCATGGTTGCTTGGCCATGTTGCTTTGGGCCTGTGGTCAGGCAGCACATTATGGCAGGGAACATGTGATGGAATAAAGCTGCTCACCTCCTGGTGGTCAGGAGGCAGAAGGAAGAAGGGGCTGGGGTTCCAATGTCCCCTTCAAGGGCATTTCCCCCTGTGATCTAACTGCCTCCCACTAGGCCCCGCCCCCAAATAATGCCATAGGCTGGTCACCAAGCCCTTACCACATGGCTTTGGGGGCAGAGGGCATCTAAGATAATCTAAGATACAAACCATAACACTGTACTTAACAACTGAATCCATTGAACCCTTATTCTCTGGATTTTTTCAAAAGAATACACCAAGTTTTTTTTTTGTTTTGTTTTGTTTTTTGTTTTGATGGTACTGGGGATTGAACCCAGAGGCATTCTACCTTTGAGCTACATCCCCAGCCTGATTTTTTTATTCTTTATTTTGAAACAGGTTCTCACTAAGTTGCAGAGGGCCTCACTAAGTAGCTGAGGCTGGCCGAAAATCTGTATCCTCTGGTCTCAGCCTCCCAAGTACTGGTATTACAAGCATGCGCCCAGCTATATACACCAAGCTTTTACAGTCTAGCCCAGTCTATAAAGACACTGTTATATTCCCAGGCTTCATTATTAAAAAAAAAAACAAACATCTGGATCAAGTAGCATCTTGGTAGCTCCCTTTTTGTCTCTGCTTTCTGGTTGTTCCAAGCTTTTCATGGTTCTATTTTTTAGTATAATTATTCTTAGTTACCAGTTTAATTAATCAACACACACAGAAGCCTATAATACTTCCATTTTTAATATTTAAGGCCTTGCACCATTATGATTCCTGTGTAATTGGGTATGGAAAAATTGAGGGGTTAAGGAAACTAGAGAAATATTATCAGGAGGGAATGTCTTTGTTTGGATTCCCCAGAGGGATCACTGTTCTTTTGGTTTATTAGCAGCTGCCACAATTTCTCCTTGAAGGTTTGTTTAAAAGGAACATGTGTCCTGACTTCACTTGTAAAACCTACCCTGTGCTAGCCCAAATTGGTTGCAGACCTTGTAAACTCTCTAACCTGCTCTTTGTCCCTAAACCCCAGATACATATTTGCTATTGTTTCGAAGTATTCTACCACAACCCAGTATTCTTTTTTAAATATTTTACTGCTAGAATTTTTTTTTTCTGCCTCGGTGACATTTTGATGATGTGTTATTGGAGGATATCTTATTTGTGAGAAGATTTACAATTCAGATTATTTTATTTTTTATTTATTTTTTGTGACACTGGGGATTGAACCCTGAGGCATTCTGCCTCTGAGCTAAATCCCAGCCCTTTTAATTTTTGTTTTGAAACAGTGTCTTGCTAAGTTGCTGAGAGTCTCACTAAAGTGCTGAGGTGTAGTCTTGAACCTGTGATGCTCCTATCTCAGCCTTCCAAATACTGGGATTACAGGCATGTGCCACCATGTCCAATTCAGTATTTTATTTCTTTGTTTTTTGTTTTTGTTTTATTGTTTGTGGTTTTGGGGATGGAACCCAGGGCCTCTGGGATACAGCCCTAGTCCTATTTTATTTTTTATTTCAGCTTGTTTTATTTTTGTATTTCAGTTGCTGACAGCCTTACTAAGTTACTGAGGCTACCTTTGAACCTTAATCCTGGGGATTGAACTCGGGCATTTTATCTCCAAGCTATACCCCCAGCCCTATTTTTTATTCTTTTATTTTGAAACAGGGTCTCACTAAGTTGTGGAGTGCCTCACTAAGTAGCTGAGGCTAGCCACGAACCCGGATCCTCCAGTCTCAGCCTCCCAAATGCTGGGATTACAAGCGTGTGCCACCATGCCAGGCTGCTCATATAATTTAAAAAATCTCCTGAAGGCAAGAAATTACTGAAGTTATTTATTAGTGATTTTTATTTATATACAGGTATTGTTGCAATTAATGTTACTCAGGCAATATTCATGTTCTTATAGCTGATATTAACAAAATGAATTAGCAGTGAGCAAGCACCTCTTTATGTAAGCATGTCCTCATCTATTTAGCAGGTATTCTGCTTTAAATAGTAATAGACAGTTAATAAGCTTTTCCTTCTTTATGGAAAAATGCCTTTGAGTTGACTTTAATTCTGATGGTCTATAGTTTTAATGATGATGGAATTTCCATCAGCTGTGCTATTAGGCAACATTGTCAATTGATAAACAGCATCTGGACTGGGAGGGCTGTGAATGAACTATACACCTGGTGAGAAACCAGAGTTTTTATCTTCGTTGTCATAACTTCAAGAAGGTATGTCCATGGCACTGTTATGAGAAATTTTGGTTACTGTATAGAGTTTGAAACTTCTAAGCCAGGGGTAATTTATGCATCTACCTATAGGGACTCATAACTAAACAATCACTTATGGAGAAAGAGATTAGCTCCTGAACTTTTTTTTTTTTTTTGGTGAGGGCTCCTGCTGAGAAATCTAAAAACTGCCCTTGTTTCCTGTCTTGCATTCTTTTAATTCATTAAGTCCCAAGTTTTCAATTCTGTGATTATTTCAATGAAATTGACACAAGTGCACAAAAATAGGTTGAAAATAATAATTAAGAGCTTATATATGACATTAATTAGTATTACGATTATGTAATATAATTACATAAAGTTTTCATGGGTATTCCAAATCTGAGATGGTGGGACAAAATGGATTATGAATGCTAAGAGGGTCCTGTTCAGGTTGGTTGATTATTTAGTCACCTGAAAACAGCCCAGTAAGAGTGGATGTTGCAGATGATTCTTTGGTATTATAACCTGCATATGAAATATTGTTCATTAGTTGTTATAGGTACAGGGTTGTAATGGAACAGGAAAATGTTGAATGTCAAATTTGGTCTTTGCTGTATAACAAGGCACTGAGAGTGGTACAAGGAAGCTTAAGATGTGTTAAATGGGAGAAGCTTGAAAAATCAAGTATAGATAACATTAGAGGAATTACTAAGGAGTAACTACCTAATGAGAGATATAGATGATAAATACATTGAGTTTACAGGGAAGAGACACCTTTATATAACCTCAAGAAGTTAAGATGTGAGGGAAGTGTGGGTCTTTTATATAGGCGTAAAAAGCAATCTGGAGAAGAAAATATAAAGGTATGAATATGCATATATCTATTTCTTTAGTGAGAACTTCTGTTTCTATAAAAGAACATTCCAGATTTTAAGAATGTCTTCTTTCTTTGTATTATCATCTGATAGTTTATTTTTATAATTTTTCATAAGCTGTCTAGTATTATAGCTGTTAACACCTTACATGTAACTATTGAGTGCTAGTCAGAATTGACATATACTATTCTGTATGTGTAAAATCCATGTCAAATTTTGAAAAATTAAATATGAAAATCTTTTATTTTTATTGAGTATATATTATATTGATTAGTTAAAATATACAATTAATAATTTACATTTTTCTTTGTACCTTTCTTAAAAAATGAGCTCTTTGTACTTGTATTTTTGGCTCCAGCTGTAATATTTTGCCCCTTACCCCTGGACTCAACTGTTTGTCTATTTGTTTTATGATACTGGTGATTGATTCCAGGGTCATTCTACCTCTGAGCTACACTCCCAGCTCTTACTTTGATATTTTGAAACAGGATCTCACGAAGTTGCTTTGGCTGACAGTGAACCTGTGATCCTCCTGTCTCAGCCTCCCAAATACTGGGATTAAACCATGTACCACCACTCCCAGCCAACTTCCTGAAGAGTAAAAAAATATAATGAATTACAAATTAGAGATCATTCATGTTCAGACTGTCCCTGCTAAATCTTTGCCTCCTGTAGAAAGATGAGAATTATATTTCTCCTGACATCCAGTAATCTCCCTCAAGTCTGTCTTTCCTAATTGAAATCTAGGTCCAGGCACAGTAAGGTTCTCTGGAATCCCTCTTTTGTTTGTCTGCCTTCTGAGTTCACATTTCCTATCTTAGAACGTGTTCCATATTTTATACATCCAACATGAAGACATCCAGACTTTTCTTCATGCAAGGCCTTATATTCTATCTTGTATTCACAGAGCAGCTACTTTAAGTTTAATGAGATTAGCCTAACATTTTTAGAAGAAATACTTGGTAGGATTTGTAGGTTGTTTTGTAGAAGAATGTGGAAAGGACTAGGATACCAGATTATATTTGAGCAAGTCAGTGTGGTTTAGGAGAACTATAAATTGAAGTAGGTGGGAACAGAACTATTGTTTCTTTCAGGTTGATGCAAGGGGTGCTTTGTGTTGGGTGCAAACAGGTTTTGACATTAGGGAGGGGAATAAGGTTATAAACATTGAATCTACATGTATATCACTGAAACTTAATTGCTAACTCCTGTTACAGAGACAAGTACTATTGAATTCATAGCCCTTAACAGACTCTGTAGAGTGTGTGTGTAAGTTTGGTGAACAGATTTTTTAATAAATAATCCATATACATGACACAAAATGTAAAAATATAAAATATTTAATGAAAAGAAATTTATCTCTGCCCCATTTCCTCCCACTTATAGACACAGTTACCAGTTTTACTATATAAAAATCGTATTCATCTACAAGCCTATGTGTGTATGGGTCCTCCCTCTTCCAAATGGCATATTAAACACTCTTATGTACCTTTTTGGAAAAACAAGCAAACTGAACAGTACTTGGAGATGAGCTCAGGTGATAATATATAGAACTTCCTCATTTTTGTCATGACTACATAGTATCCTGTTGAATAGCTGTTTGATAGTTCTCTATTGATTGTTAGACAGTTTTCATTCTTTTTTACTGTTTAAATACTGCTCTTAAAACTATGTATATAGAGATATTTCTTTAGATTTTACTCAGGTATAATTTCATACTTGTAAAAGAAATGAATAGACATAGAAATTGCTGTCAGAATATGCACATTTATGTTAACATATATCTTGGCATTTGGTTACCTCTTTAATTTGCATTTTTCTTATTGTAAATAAGGTTAATTTTTAAAATATCTTATGGCATTTATATTTTTCTTCTGTGGGTTTTTTTCATGAACTTTGTCAATTTATCTTATGAGCCGTTTGTCTGCTTGCCTTCACCCCCCACTTACCGTTTTGTTTGTTTGTTTTTGCGATACTGGGGATTGAACTCAGGGACATTCTACCTCCGAGCTATACCCCCAGCCCTATTTTTTTTTTTTTTTTTTACTTTATTTTGAAACCGGGTCTCACTAAGTTGCGGAGTACCTCACTAGGTAGCTGAGGCTGGCCGCAAACCCAGATCCTCAGGTGTCAGCCTCCCGAATGCTGAGATTACAAGCGTGTGCCACCACGCCTGGCCACTTACTGGTTTTTTAAGGGAATATCCGTGTGTGTGTGTGTGTGCAGGGATTAAACCCAAGGGCTTTCTATCTCTGAGCTATACCCCCAGCCCTATCTTATTTATTTTTTAAAAAATTCCTTATTCTGAAGCAGCGGCTCAATAAGTTGCGGAGTGCCTAAATTGCTGGCTGGCCAGAAACCTGTGATTTTCCTGTCTCAGCCTCCCAAATACTGGGATTACAAGTGTGTGTCACCAGGCCTGGCTGAGAACATCTGTTTTTCTGTTATATGTTGTTTATAGTAGACAGAATAATGTACCATCCATATCCCCCCTTCAAAGAGGTTTCTTCTCATAATCCCCAGAACCTGTAAATATGATAGGACTTTACAAGTATGATTAAGGTTATGAGCTTTGATATGGGGAGATTATCTTGGATTATCTGAAAAGGCCCAGTCTAATCACAACCTTTAAAAGTGGAAAACCTTCCCTTTCTGAGAAAGAGAAGAAAGTAGGATTATAGAGAAGCAGTGTTCCTGGCTTTGAGGAAAGAAGGGGGCTATGAGCCAAGGAATGCAGGTGGCCTGTGGAGTCATTTCTCTTCTGGAACCTTCTGACAGGAATGCAGTGCTGCCAACACCTAGTGAAATGTTGGACTCTCAGTCACAGAGCTGTATAAATTTGTGTTGTTTTAAGATGCTTAGTTAGTGGCAATTTGTCATCATAGAATTAGGAATAATATAGTAGCAATAAAAAACTAATGCATATGTGCTATAGGTCTTTTTTCTTATTTTTTTTTTATTGCTACTTGTCTTTTGTCTTTATTGTTTGTGATGTTTTTGCTATGTGGGAATGTATTTAATATAGTTGAATATAATATTTTAATGGCTTTTGGATCTTAGGGCTTTCTTTTTTCTTTCTTTCTTTTTTTTTTTTTTGCGGTACTGGGGATTGAACTCAGGGGCATTCTACCTCCGAGCTACACCCCCAGCCCTATTTTTTATTCTTTATTTTGAAACCGGGTCTCACTAAGTTGCAGAGTGCCTTACTAGGTAGCTGAGGCTGGCCTCGAACCCGGGTCCTCCGGTCTCAGCCTCCCGAATGCTGGGATTACAAGCGTGCACCACCACGCCCAGCTCTTAGGGCTTTCTTTCTGTAAGAATAATTTCCAATATTTTATTCTAATTTTTAATCTCATCATGAACTCTAGTATTAATGTTGACTTCTCTTCTGTGTTCTGATCTCTTGTTGACAATAAATACTATTTATAGTTCAGTTATTTTGACTGAGAGAGAACTTCAACATGAAATCATAGTATACCACTGATATTAAGGAGTCATAAGAAATAGAGAATAGTAGTGTTAGAAGGTGGGAACATACAAAGTCATTACAGTGTTGAACTACTTTGTCAGGTTGATGATACTGTCTATCAGAACCTAAAATGATTGATTGTAAAGGGATAGTTTGTGAATAGTTCTCTTCATCCTTACATTTTAGTTTTATTTCTCCTTCTGGAAGACTTTTTAGATATCTATGACTTGGATAGATTAAGTGCTTCATTATATAAGCAGTCTGGAAGATTTATATATTGGATTATTGGATTCTTAGCTGTGGTTAATGCTTCTTATTTAAAGAGTCCTGAGAACAGGACTGCATCCCTGGTTTGTATAGAAAACCATCATAAATACATGGTGAATTTAGACAGTCTCAAAATGCATACACTGTAATATCATAAAGATTAATAAATCAAGTCATAATATTCATTAGGCACATAACTATGAACCAGGCACAGTGCTAAGCACTTTACATGCATATCTTCATTTCCTTCTCGTAACACTGTGATAGACCATTGTTATTCCCAATTTCTAGACCAGGAAAATGTGGTACAGACAACTCAAATAATTTACTCAAGATTATAACTTTTAATTGGTAGCCTTGCTTTAGGAACCTAGAAGATCTGATCCGTTATTGAACAGAATACCATGTGATACTTTGGATTGATGATTACTACATGGAAAGGAACCGTAACTTTTCTACTTTGTTTATATTTGTAGCATATAAATAAATGACCTTGGGACAAGTGAATACGCAAATGATTAATGACATGCTTATCTTCTGAATATCTGCATTCTGCATGGTTTACAAAGCCAGTACTTATACTGTGAAATGCTATATCATCCTCAACTACTTCTATTAAATACTTCTCTCCTACACTTAGTCTCTGTAATGTTTAATATTCAGATAGTAAGTGTTTGCTTAAAATATACTGTAGAAGCACCATTTACATGTAGTAAAGATGGGTGCTATTATTTCACAGACCAGACTGAGGCAACTAAGTTTAATAACTTTCTCGAGATTATACCATGAGCCAAGATTTTGGAAGTTTGACTAGCATCCTTCCTCTTAAATACTGCACAGTGCAGCTTTTAAAGTATACTATTCTCTGGCAAAAGATTTATGTCTAGGACTTCTAAAAATCAATAATAAAAAGACAACATAATAAAAAAGGGTCCAAAGACTTAAAAAGAAGATAAACAAATGGCCATTAACCACATGAAAAGATAGATGCTCAACATCATGAATCATCAGAGAAGTGAAAATTTAAACCACAGCGGAATATCACCATATACACACTACAGTGAGTAATATTTAAAATACTGAAAATAGCAAATGTTGGCAGGGACGTGGAACACATGAAACTATCATTATTGATGGAATGTATAGAAAAGAGTTGGGTAGTTTCTTGTGTAGTTAAACTTGTACCTATCCTATGACCCATAAATTCCATTTTTAGGGATTATTATCTAGGAAAAATGTATCTCTACAAAAAGACTTGTATAAGAGCTTTATTAATAGCCAACTAGAAACAGTCTAAATGCCCCTCAATGTAAGAAAGATTAAATAAGTTGTAGGATATTTATTCAACTATAGGACTCCATTTAAAAAAAGAAATTACTGATAACAAAACAATATAAGCAAAAGAAGTTAGACAAAAAGGGAACAAGTGATAACTGTTTGAATCCATTTATATGACAACTCAAAATAGGCAAAACTAATCTGTATATTTGAAAGCGCAATAGTGATTACTTCCTTGACAGGGAGGGGGTATAAGGGAATTTTCTGGCATTATAAAAATGTCCTATATGTCGATTATACATATGTCTTAATCTGTTTGGGTTAACAGAATACCACAGATGGGGTAGTTTATAAACAACAAATTTTTTTCTCATAGTGCTGGAGGATGGGAAGTTCAAGAACAAAGTACTGGTAGATTTGGTGTCAAGTGAATGCCCACTTTCTGGTTCTTCTAGCTGTCATCACATGGTAGAAGGAACGTGGTAGCTTTCTGGGGTCTCTATAAGGGCACTAACCTCAGTCTTTAGTGTTTTGACCTCATGACCTACTCAACTGCTCAAAAGCTACCTCCTGATACCTTGAGGGTTAGGATTTCAAATACAAATTTTGGGGAGGCACAAGCAGTTGAACCATATTAGAAGATGCATATATACATTTGCTTGATGTTGAAGTCTGTATTTTAAAATCAGTATCTATTACTATTACTATATGTAAAGTATACCACAATAAAACAAATGCATGGAGGTTTTTTTATTTACTTTTTTAAGCAAGGGGGCGCTTTCAGTTAAGCACAATGATAACAGGCAACTTAGAACATGTGTAGACACAGTAAGAAGCACAAAACTGTTAGACCCTCAGCTGATATTCATAATAACCAAGACAAGTTTAAGTTATATTCAATATAATTTTCTTGAGAAGTCAATAAGGTATACTACTTTTAGAAAAAAACTATTACTGTATTCAAAGTTTCAGAACCAAAAGGCTTAGTAGTCAGTTGCATAGAACATTTGCATATTAAGCACATTTTCTAGATTTTATTATGTAAAGAATCGTTAACACTGGAAAATAATTCTGAAATGGAACTAGAATGTAGTCTCATTTAAGAATAGAATCTGTCAACCCTCAACAACCTAGCGAGATCCTGTTTCAAAATAAAAAATAGGGCTGGGAGTCTATCTGAGAGGTAGAACACCCCTGAATTCAATCCCCAGTACCAAAAAAACAAAAAACCAGAATCTTCCAAAAAGAAGACATAAAACGTTTCTACATATTAATTTGCTTGATAACTGATTTAGATTCCTAGTTGGTAGAAGAAATTAAAAATGAGGCATCTAAGTCTAAGCATGTTTGTTTCAACATTTTATTTATAATATATCCCAGAACTGTTAGAAACTTAAAGATGCCATAATTAAAGGTGCTGAAATACTGCAAAATTGTCCTAATTATAATGTTACAGCAAGTAGACGTATTTATCTATAGACAAGTTTGATGGTAGCCCATGTAGTTTGACAGTGTTTGTCTCTTCACAACCTCCAATCAGATGTGCTTGAACTACTGAAATGATGAATTCAAATACAAGTTTCATAATCATTAATTATGAGGTTACTCTTCAAAATAAAGGATAACCTTTAAAGTTAAGTTATTCTGTGTTTTTTTACATCTTTAAAGTAGGTCACTGTCTGGACTGTCATGGAAGTAATAAACACATTAGTCACCACATATTAACTAATGTAATCTTTGATTTCTCAAACAAGACTGACAGCTTAGCTGATTTTTGTTTATGGAAAAGCTAATTCCTGCTCTTTGCATCTATTTTAGTAATAGTTATGCACGAGTGCGAGCTGTGGTGATGACCCGAGATGACTCAAGTGGTGGATGGTTACCACTTGGAGGGAGTGGACTAAGCAGCGTCACTGTCTTCAAAGTCCCTCATCAGGAAGAGAATGGCTGTGCTGACTTTTTTATCCGTGGAGAGCGACTCAGGGACAAAATGGTAACGAATAATGTATCTATTGCTATAATTTTAGGATACTTTCTACAAAACGGATCATCATTTAAATTTGTGATTAGTGTTTTATTTATGAGAGTTATTTTTGCCCATGACTCAATGATTATGTTTCTGGTTTTGGTTTTTTTTGGTTTTTTTTTTTGCGGTACTGGAGATTGAACTCAGGGCCATTCTACCTCCGAGCTATACCCCTAGCCCTATTTTTTTTATTCTTTATTTTGAAACAGGGTCTCTCTAGGTAGCTGAGGCTGGCCATGAACCCCGATCTTCCAGTCTCAGCCTCCCAAATGCTGGGATTACAAGTGTGCGCCACCATGCCCAGCTTCTGGAGCTGTTTTTGTGTTAAAAACAGTTGAAGTATAACAATTTTTTTCAAACTGGATCTGACATTAATATATACATATGAGGGGGTTTATCCTTTTCTATTTTAGTCCCCCTAATTATTAAACCAGTTACCTCTCCCCAGTATTCTTTAGAATACTGGCAAATGTAGTCCACCGGCCAAATTCAGGCCTATCATTTTTTTTAAAAAGACCTTTATGAGTGCATTGTAATTATACATCATAGTGAGTTTCAAAACATACATGCACACAGCACTTGGTCTGTTTCCCTTTGGAACCCACCCCACTACTACCCTTTGCTACGTATTAGTGAGATTGGTAGCAATACCTTCATATGCAGACTTATCTTTATTTGAACTGTTTTCTTCATCAATTCTTTTTTCCTCTCCCCCACCATTTTTTTAAAAAATATGGACCTTGGACTAACAGTGGCTTTTATATTTTTAAATGGTAGATAAAAATCAAAGAAAAATTATAATTTTGTGGCACATAAAAATTATTAGAAATTTAAATTTGAGTCTTCATATATAAAGATTTTTAAGTATAGTCAATCGTTTGTTTATATTTCTCCATGACTCCTTTTACCTTATAAAAACAGAGCCCATAAGGAGCCGGGCGTGGTGGCGCATGCTTGTAATCCCAGCATTCGGGAGGCTGAGACTGGAGGATCTGGGTTCGAGGCCAGCCTCAGCTACCTAGTGAGGCCCTCTGGAACTTAGTGAGACTCGGTTTCAAAATAAAGAATAAAAAATAGGGCTGGGGGTATAGCTCGGAGGTAGAATGCCACTGGGTTCAATCCCCAGTACCGCAAAAAAAAAAAACAAAAAAAAAACAGAGCCCATAAGTATCTGAACCACCTTGCAGAAATATTTTGCTGACTCCTGCCCTAGACTTCTGTGTTACTAGATTCTCTCTTTATTTCCCATATCAAGCCACTTATTCCAGGTTCATAAGATTAACTGATGGCCAGCCTAATTCTACCCAGAAAAATGTTTCCTAATGCATATACTTTTAATTTCATCTACACTTTTAATGCTAGTTATTTGTTCTCTTTCAATTAGTGTATGAAGCTTTCTCCTTTATTTCTGAGAACCCCAAACAAATTATTCATATCT
>PVLC010040477.1:0-13828 GCA_004027655.1 Graphiurus murinus
CACCCCCAGCCCTATTTTTTATTCTTTATTTTGAAACCGGGTCTCACTAAGTTGCGGAGTGCCTCACTAGGTAGCTGAGGCTGGCCGTGAACCCAGATCCTCCGGTCTCAGCCTCCCGAATGCTGGGATTACAAGCGTGCGCCACCACGCCCGGCTGAAATTCCGTTATTAATATGGAGACAACCACACATTCTGGGCTTCTTTTTTTTTTTTTTTTCTTGTGGTACTGGGGATTGAACTCAGGGGCATTCTACCTCCGAGCTATACCCCCAGACCTATTTTTTATTCTTTATTTTGAAACAGGGTCTCACTAAGTTGCGGAGGGCCTCACTAGGTAGCTGAGGCTGGCTGCGAACCCGGATCCTCCAGTCTCAGCCTTCCAAATGCTGGGATTAAAGCGTGCGCCACCACACCCAGCTTGTGGGGTTCTTAATATATCACAATAATACACAGCATCAGCCATGAAGGATTCTTGGGAGAAAAAAAAAAGAGGAAGAAGAAAAGCCCAACGTTTAACCTGAAATTAGTCAAGTCTTTAACCAGGGGTAGATCCAGTTTTTTGGGGGCCTAAAACTTCACAAATTTCAGGGTCCTCTTGGAGAAAAAAAATAGAAAATTGTAAATATAAATTTAAGTATGAGCCGGGCATGGTGGCGCACGCTTGTAATCCCAGCATTTGGGAGGCTGAGACTGGAGGATCCGGGTTTGAGGCCAGCCTCAGCTACCTAGTGAGGCACTCTGCAACTTAGTGAGACTCAGTTTCAAAATAAAGAATAAAAAATAGGGCTGGGGGTGTAGCTCGAAGGTAGAATGCCCCTGAGTTCAATTCCCAGTACCTCAAAAAAAAAAAAAAAAAAAATTAAGTATGGCAGTCGGTGCAAGTGAAGGCCTTAAGATTAAACTTTATTAGTTTCACTATAAACGCTCCCTGCACTGATTATAGGACATCCAGGGACAGAGAAACATGTTAAATAACAAGTATAATCAGTGAAACCCAGAACAGGGAAAATTCTACTGGTCAAATGACCCAGTTTTTTAAAATATGTAAATGGTAGGAACAACACAAAAAGAGAAAGAATTGTTACTTTCTTTTTTTGTGGTACTGGGATTTAACCCAGAGGCATTCGACCTTCCAGCTATACCTCCAACCCGATTTTTTATTTCTTATTTGGAAACAGGGTCTCACTAGGTTGATGAGAGCTCACTATTTGCTGAGGCTGTCCTCAAACCTGTGATTCTCCTATCTCAGTCTCCCAAGGAATTGTTACATATTTAAAGAGAATTAAGAGATACATCAATGAAACAATCAATGAACCTTGTTTGGACTCTAATTAAACAATTTAATGTAAAAAGGTGTTTTTTAAAATAAAGATAATATGAGGAAATTGGACATATATTACATATTGGGTGTTAAAGAATTATTCTTGAACTGGGTGCCATGTTGCATACCTGTAATCCCAGTGCTTGGGAACCTGAGAGAGGAAAATCACAGGTTCAAGACCAACCTCGGCAATTCAGTGAAACTGTTTCAAAATAATAATAATAATAATAATAATAATAATAATAATAATAATAATAAAGGTCTGAGGGTGTAGCTTGGAGGTATAATGCCCCTGGGTTCAACCCCCAGCACCAATCAACAAAGAAACAAAAACAAAACTTCAAGTTTGGAGGGTGTGATAATGGTATTTATTTATTGTACTGAGGATTGAACCCGGGGGAATTTTACTTCTGAGCTACATCCCCAGCCCTATTTTTTAATTCTTTATTTTGAAACAGGGTCTCACTAAGTTGTGGAGAGCCTCACTAAGTAGCTGAGGCTAGCTGTGAACCCAGATCCTCTGGTCTCAGCTTTCCAAGTACTGATATTACAAGTGATGGCCACCTTGCCTGACTAGTATTTTTGTGTTTTAATTTTTATTTATTTTTGTGTGGTACTGGGAATGTGTATGTGTGTGTGTGTGTGTGTGCTGGGGAGGGCGTTCTACCCCTGAGCTATAACCCCAGCCTTATTTTATTTTTTAAAAATTTAATTAATTGAGTCAGGCATGGTGGCGCACGCTTGTAATCCCAGCATTTGGGAGGCTGAGACCAGAGGATCCAGGTTCTCAGCCAGCCTCAGCTGCTTAGTGAGGCCCTCTGCAACTTAGTGAGACCCAGTTTCAAAATAAAGAATAAAAAAGAGGGCTAGGGGTGTAGCTCGGAGATAGAATTCCCCTGAGTTCCATCCCCAGTACTGCAAAAAAATAAAATAATAATAATAATAATAATTTCATTATTTATTTTATTATTTTGTATTACTTATTTTTTGTGGTACTGGGGATGGAACCCAGGGGCATTCTACCTTGGAGCTACATCTCCAACCACTACATCACACTAATTTGAGGAGGGCCTCATTAAGTAGCTGAGGCTGGTGGTGAACCTTTGATCTTCCTGTCTCAGTCTCCCAAGTACTGAGATTACAAGTGTGCGCCTCTGTGCAGGGCTGATATTGATATTTTTAAAAGTATTTATCTGTTAGGGACACATACTTAAGTGATTATAGGTGAAATATGTCTAGGATTTGCTATCATATACTACAGGAAAAAATGCAGAAAAGGATAGATGAAACAGGAATTAGGTAGAAAGTTGTTGAAACTATGGCCAGGAGTGGTAGTGCATGCTTGTCATCCCAGTACTTGGGAGGCTGAGACTGGAGGATGGCAGGTTCGCGGCCAGCCTCAGCTACTTAATGAGGCCCTCTGCAATTTAGTGAGATCCTCTTTCAAAATAAAGAATAAGCCCTGCGCACGCTTGTAATCCCAGCATTCGGGAGGCTGAGACCGGAGGATCCAGGTTCGCGGCCAGCCTCAGCTACCTAGTGAGGCACTCCGCAACTTAGTGAGACTCGGTTTCAAAATAAAGAATAAAAAATAGGGCTGGGGGTATAGCTCGGAGGTAGAATGCCCCTGAGTTCAATCCCCCGTATTGTAACTATTCTGCTTACATGTGTTTGGAAATTCTGTTAGTAAAACATATAAAACAAAGTTGCAACCTTCCTTGGTTCTAATTCATACCCCATAAGGAACTTTCTATTTTTATCTTCCTCTGTAAACAAAAAGGTGTGCTGTTACTAGATGTAAACACTCCGCCTGACCCTACTCATTTCTAGTACCTCTCTTCTGTTCTCTTTGTTCAGATTTCCAGTCATCTCGCACCCCCACCCCTTTTCCCCCTGAGAATAAAAAGTTGAGAAAGAGGTAAAGAAGCTGTGACGGTAGTGGGCAACATTCTACTTGAGGGTCAGGCGACTTAAGCCACCTCAAGCGCACCGTATTTGGACAGGTCACTGATGCTAGCAACCCTGTGCTTTGTGGTGCATTCGGCCAGACAAAAGCTGAGATAGTGTCTACAAGTCAGTAGATTTCTTGCCCAAATCCAAGCTTCCAGGTTCCTACTAAAGAACGAGACACCGGTAGTTCTGGATTTTAAAGCGGAACGCGGGATGTCAATCCTCGGCTGCCTCCAGTCTCATTCTTCCGGGATAAATAGGTGGCGGCAACACCCAGGCATGTTAAGAAATATGTCCCGGGGCCCTGTCTTTGGGCGTGGAAGGCACCCACAGCCCTACTTGAGGATCTTATGCATCATTCAAGCCCTGGAAGCCGCGGGGCCAGGGCAGGGTGACAGCTCGTGGGAACCCGGCAGCAGGTGCCCCTCTCGCGGTGAACTAGGGCGCGTGGAGGCGCAGAACTGCTCGAGGCCGGAGGGGGGCGCTGAGCGGGGCTTGTGTCCAGCATTAGACCGCAGGCCGGCGTCTCTGCGCAGGCGCCTTCTCGCTGGAGCGCAGCGCAGGAGGCGCAGGGGCGCGGAGGGTGTACCTCGCCGCGCACGCGTCTTCTCGCGCGCTCGCAGTGGGACGGCTCGGGCCGCAGGCACGCGTACGCGCACGCGCGCGGGGACGAGGCGCTATGGCCGGCGTCGGGGTTAGGCGGCTGCGGGCTCTGGGGGGATCGGCGCTGCTGCTCCTCGCGGTGTGCGCGGCCGGTGCCCAGGGGCTCTACTTCCACATCGGCGAGACGGAGAAACGTTGCTTCATCGAGGAAATCCCCGACGAGACCATGGTCATCGGTCAGGCGGGCTGAGGGTGGAGAGGCCTTTTGTTTTTACCCGGCCCTCGGAAGCGCCCCTCCTCCCGAGCTCGGCCAGGTGTCCCCCAAACCTGGCCCCAGGGTGCCCCGAGGACGCCAGGCCCCCTGCCCAGCGCCCGGACTGCACGTCGGGGGGCCGGGTCGTGACTGTGTGTCTGCCCCTGCAGGCAACTACCGAACTCAGATGTGGGACAAACAGAAGGAGGTCTTCCTGCCCTCGACCCCTGGCTTGGGCATGCACGTGGAGGTGAAGGACCCCGACGGCAAGGTAAGGCCACCGCTGGCAGGGCCCTGCGATGTCACCTGTTAATCAGTGTTCCCATGGGGTGAAAGGTGCCACCTTGGTATTGAATCAAGGCCCCAGGGGACGAGATCTTGCGCTCTTGAGAGATCGCGGTGAAGGTGGGGCCTTCACCGATGCTTGTTGCAGGTAGTACTGTCCCGGCAGTACGGATCCGAGGGCCGCTTCACGTTCACCTCCCACACGCCCGGTGAACATCAGATCTGCCTGCACTCCAACTCCACCAGGATGGCGTTCTTTGCTGGCGGCAAACTGGTAAGATTTCTCTTTGGCTACAGCTTAGAATCTCTTTGTTTCCGAATTTGATTTGTCGCCATTGTCATTTGTGACATCGGCCCCGTTAGAATTGGGGAATCAGATGCTGCCCTTCTGTCCCACGAGCAGGAGACAAGTGTCTGGAACAGTGTTCGAGGCCCCACAACTCAGACATTCTGTTTCCTTGTAGCGTGTGCACCTGGACATCCAGGTTGGAGAGCATGCTAACAACTACCCAGAGATTGCTGCTAAGGATAAGCTGACAGAGCTGCAGCTTCGAGCCCGCCAGTTGCTTGATCAAGTGGAACAGATACAGAAGGAGCAGGATTACCAGAGGGTAAGGGCAAATCTCTTGTGTACTTGGAGATTATACCTGCTTCAAATTTCTGTTTGGGAGATCAGCTCTTCAGAGAATGGAATGGAGGATATCAGTCCAATTGGGGATTTTCACCTTTTTTTTTTGCAGTGCTAAGGATTTAAGGCAGGGACTCACTTGCATATTAGGCAAGTACTCTACCACTGAGCCATACCGTCAGCACTTCACCTTTTTTTTTTTTTTTTGCGGTACTGGGGATTGAACTCAGGGGCATTCTACCTCCAAGCTATACCCCCACCCCTATTTTTTATTCTTTATTTTGAAACCGAGTCTCACTAGGTTAAGTTGTGGAGTGCCTCACTAGGTAGCTGAGGCTGGCCGCAAACCCGGATCCTCCAGTCTCAGCCTCCCGAATGCTGGCATTACAAGTGTGCGCTTTTATTGTAATAAAATACACAGGCTGGGCATGGTCGCATATGCTTGTAATCCCAGTACTTGGGAGGCTGAGACAGAAGGATCATAGGTTCAAGGACAGCCTCAGCAAGTAGTGAGATTCTCATCAACCCAATGAGACCCTGTTTCTTTTTTCTTTTTCGGTACTGGGGATTGAACTCAGGGGCATTCTACCTCCAAGCTACATCCCCAGCCCTATTTTTTATTCTTTATTTTGAAACCGGGTCTCACTAAGTTGCGGAGGGCCTCACTAGGTAGCTGAGGCTGGCCGAGAACCCGGATTCTCCGGTCTCAGCCTCCCAAATGCTGGGATTACAAGCGTGCACCACCATGCCTCGCTCGACCCTGTTTCAAAAGAAAAATAAAATAGGGTTGGGGGTGTAGATTGGAGTTAGAATGCCCCTGGGTTCAATCCCTAGTACCAAATAAAATAAAATATGCAGAAAATAAAACTTAGTAGTTTAACTGTTTCTTTTTTGGCAGTACTGGGGATTGAACTTAGGGGCGTTCTACCTTCGAGCTATATCCCCAGCCCTATTTTTTTTTTTTTTTTTTTTGCGGTACTGGGGATTGAACTCAGAGGCATTCTACCTCCGAGCTACACCCCCAGCCCTATTTTTTTATTCTTTATTTTGAAACCGAGTCTCACTAAGTGCCTCACTAGGTAGCTGAGGCTGGCCGCGAACCCGGATCCTCTGGTCTCAGCCTCCCGAATGCTGGGATTACAAGCGTGCGCCACCACGCCCGGCTCCCCAGCCCTATTTTTTATTCTTTATTTTGAAACCGGGTCTCACTAAGTTGTGGAGTGCCTCACTAAGTAGCTGAGGCTGGCCACGAACCTGGATCCTCCGGTCTCAGCCTCCCGAATGCTGGGATTACAAGCGTGTGCCACCACACCCGGCTCTTATTCTTTATTTTGAAACAGGGTCTCACTAAATTGCAGAGGGCCTCACTAAGTAGCTGAGGCCAGCCATAAACCTGTGATCCTCCTGTCTTAGCCTCTAAGTACTGGGATTACAAGCATGCACCACCACACCTAGCTCTTATTATTTTTTTTTTAATTTAATTTTTGTGGTACTGGGGATTGAACCCAGTGGCATTCTACCTCCAAGCTACACCTCCAGCCCTATTTTATTTTTATTTTGAAACAAGGTGAGGGTTTCACTAAGTTGCTGAGGCTATCTCGAACCTGCAGTCCTCCTCTTAGCCTCCTAAGTACTGGGATTACAAGCTTACGCTACCCTTCCTGGCTTTACTTTTGTTTTTTGAAACAGGGTCTCATTAGGTTGGTGAGAGTCTCACCATTTGCTGAGGCTGTCCTTGAATCTGCAATCCTCCTGTCTCTGCCTCTCAGGTATTGGGATTATAGGCATGCACCACCATGCCTGGTTTATTTTATTTTTGAAATAGGGTCTCACTAGGTTGATGAGTTATTTTTTATTTTGAAACAAGATCTAAGTTGCTGAGAGTCTCACTTAAGTTGCTGAGAGAGGCTTCAAACCTTCTATCCTTCTGTCTCAACCTCCCAAGTACTAGGATCACAGGATCACGCCTGGCTTTAGTTTGTTTTTTATTTTTATTTTGGTACTGAGGATTGAACCCAGGGCATCTACCCAAGCCATCATTATCATTATTATTATTATTATTATTAGCAGTCCTGGGGATTGAACCCAGGGGCATTCTACCTCCGAGCTACACCCCCAGCCCTATTTTTTATTCTTTATTTTGAAACTGGGTCTCACTAAGTTGCAGAGTGCCTCACTAGGTAGCTGAGGCTGGCCGCGAACCCGGATCCTCCGGTTTCAGCCTCCCAAATGCTGGGATTACAAGCGTGCGCCACCACGCCCGGCTCATTCTTTATTTTGAAACAGGGTCTTACTGAGTTGCAGATAGCCTCACTAAGTAGCTGAGGCTGGCTGCAAGCCCACAATCCTCCTGTCTCAGCCTCCCAAGTACTGGGATTACAAGCGTATGCCACCACGCCCAGCCCTTTATTCTTTTTATTTTGAGACAGGGTCTTGCTAAATTGCTGAGGCTGGCCTCAAACCATCAATCCTCCTGTCTTTGCCAGTTGTGCCCAGCTTTTATTTATTTATTTGTGTAATTTGGTGCTGGGGATTGAACTCAGAGGCATTCTACCTCTAAGCTACAGCCCTAGCTCGATTTTATTTCTTACCTGGAAACGGTCTCACTAGGTTGCTGAGAGCCTCGCCAAGTTTCCCAAATATGGGATTATAAGTTTGTGCCACCATGCTGGGCTGCTTTAGTTATTTTTAAGCTCTATAAAACAAAGTGGGCCAGCCGGGCGTGGTGGCGCACGCTTGTAATCCCAGCATTCGGGAGGCTGAGACCAGAGGATCCTCCGGTCTTGTGGCCAGCCTCGGCTACTTGGTGAGGCAATCCGCAACTTAGTGAGACCCTGTTTCAAAATAAAGAATAAAAAATAGGGCTGCGGGTATAGCTCGGAGGTAGAATGCCCCTGAGTTCAACCCCCAGTACCACAAAAAAAAACCAAAAAACAAAGTGGGCCAGGTGTGGTGGTGTATGCTTATGATCCCAGTACTTGGGAGGCTGAGACAGGAGGATCACAGGTTCACGGCTAGCCTCAGCTACTTAGTGAGACCCTATTTCAAAATAAAGAATAAAAAATAGGGCTGGAGTAGTTCAGAGGTAGAATGCCCCTGGGTTCAATCCACAGTACTGCAAAAAAAAAGATAAATAAATAAGTAAATAAATAAAACAAAGTGCAAGGAGGACAACTTATGATATAGTAATAGTCAATACCTACCTGTTTGCCTTGGGCTCTACCTTGAAATAGTAGGAGCGTAGTTTCAGTCCTAACAGATGCTTATGGAAGACAGCACTGTCCCTTATTTGGGGCTGTCTCAGTAGGGAGACTGTGGCACCCCAGGGAATCACAGATGGTATTTCAGGAGTCACACTGAGGGAGGGAACTTCACAATAGTAGTTTCTCCTGCTCATTTAATCCTGTGTCTGTTGCCCCATCCAGTATCGTGAAGAGCGTTTCCGTCTAACCAGCGAGAGCACCAACCAGAGGGTCCTGTGGTGGTCCATCGCTCAGACTGTCATCCTCATCCTCACTGGCATCTGGCAGATGCGTCACCTCAAGAGCTTCTTTGAGGCCAAGAAGCTAGTGTAGTGCCCTTTCCACATGACCACTCTCCACCTTAGTTCTCTGGTACTTTTCCCGTCCACTCCTTTATCCTCTGGGATTTTGATGGGGACAATTGAAAAAGAATATGTCACCTTGGTATTAGGGCAACAAACCATTTAGATCAGCTACTTGTTTAACCTTGGTTCTCAAGGACAAGGACATTAGTCTAAGCTTTCAAGGTCTGTTCTAGGGTTCTCCAGAGTCGGAACTAATCCAAGACTACATCTTGTTTCTTTTGCCTCCAGTGATTCACCTCCGTCCTCTCATAAGATGAACAGTGACCTTCTGTTTGCTCTTTGTCTGATTACACAGTAGGTGACCCCACAGAAAGGCCCTGCCTCACTACTCCCTGGCCAGTCCTGGGTTCACTCAGTGGCTATGTGAATGTAAATAAGGGGCAGGTCTTGGCCCTAGAAGATTGAGAAATTTTTCTATATATTAGAAGTATTTTTTGATAAATTATATATTTTCCTTCCTAGTTGAAGTGTCACTGTCTGTAACTAGCTGAAAACACCAACCCAATCCTTGTGCATTGTTTCTTCACACATTTTTAATAATTGCCATCGCAACTTTCAGGATATCCATGGTCTGTGAGCCAGAAAGCAGGTCAGAACACTGAGTAGAGTTCATTGTATACCTGCAAGTCCCATCTCATCGGGCCTGAGAGGCAGATGGAAGACCGTGGTAGAGCTAGCACAGGCAGTGTACCTTCCCCTTCTTCATCCCCTTATTTAAGCTGTGGTAATGTTTTCTTCAAGAAAACCAGATTTGGTTCTTTATGCAGATTTTTCCAATGAAATAAAATGTGTTATAGTAGCTGTGTTTGAGATGAAATCAGAGGTTGTGGGCAGAGGGGAGCGGAAAAGGAAAGTTTCCTGGCCTAGAGTGCCCTGTGTTGATGACCTGGAATGGACTTCAGTGTGCATTTGTGCCAGGGTTTGGCCTGGATGGACCCATCTCCGGGGGTCTGAGAGTGGGCGGGGTGGTTGTTTAATCACTTGCAGTGGCCAACTCTGTAGAGAACATGTCAGCAAGGACATCTGAGGAAATTAAATAATTGGTTTCTTAGCCCCTGAGTCACAAATTTGAACAACTCTTAGTACACTTCCTTCATGTCCTCTGTATAAAACATAATATTAGTTGTGCCCATTCTTGATATTTCATAGTTTTATTATATATTTATTTGGAATAGTATTTATTAAATTACTTGATCTGACCTCAGAACTAAATTATTCCCTTGTTATTTGTATCCCATACTATTTCCTATAGTTACCTATTTTCACTTTTTTTGTGTGTGTGGCACTGGAGATTGAACCCAGAGGCATTTACCTCTGAGCTATACTCTCAGCCTTATTTTATTTTTATTTGGGAACAGGGTGTCACTAGGTTGATGAGAGTCTCACTACTTGCTGAGACTGTCCTCTAACCTATGATCCTTCTGTCTCATCTTCCCAAGTACTGGGATTACAAGCATGTGCTACAACTCTTGGCTGTATTTTCACTCTTAAAAATATGCAGTTTTGCTCTATTTGCTTTTTTATTTAGTATTTTAAGAATTCTAATTTGAGCTGGGCATGGTAGTACACGCCTGTAATCTCAGTATTTGGGAGGCGAGGACAGGAGGATCACAGGTTCCAGGTTAGTGTCAGCAATTTAGCACCGCCCTCCACAACTTAGTAACTTAGTGACACCCTGCTTCAAAATAAAAAGTAAAATAGGGCTGGGGGTTTAACTTGGAGGTAGAATGCCCTTGGGTCTGAGCCAGGTGTGGTGATGCATGCTTGTAATCCCAGAACTTGGGAGGTTGGGACAGGATTGCAGGTTCCTGACCAGTCTTAGCTACTTAGTGAGGCCCTCCGCAACTTAGCGAGACCCTGTTTCAAAATAAAGAATAAAAAACAGGACTGGGGGTGGAGCTCCAAGGTAGAATGCCCTTCGGTTCAATCTCCAGTACCACACACACACACAAAAAAAAAGCCCCCAGCCCTATTTTTTATTCTTTATTTTGAAACAGGGTCTCACTAAGTTGCACAGTGCCTCACTAGGTAGCTGAGGCTGGCCGCGAACCCGGATTCTCTGGTCTCAGCCTCCCAAGTACTGGAATTACAAGCATGCACCACCACACCTGACCCTTTTTATTATTTATTTTTGAAACAGGGTCTCACTAAGTTGGGGGTATAGTTCGGAGGTAGAATGCCCCTGAGTTCAACCCCCAGTACCACAAAAAATAAAGTGTGGGTTGAGAGGTGCCCACTATTAACACCTCCGATTATCCCAGCACAGTTCCCCATGGTATTGGGATTGGCAGTACCCATCTTCATCATTTGTTCCAGCCTGACCAGCTGGGGTGTGTGAGCTACCTATTTTTTTGTGTGTGGTAACTAGGAATTAAACCCAGGGGTATTCACCTCTTGAGCTACATCCCCATCCCTTTTTCTCTTTTTTTTCTTCTTTCCTTCCCAGGAGCATTCTACCTCCAAGCTACACTCTCAGACCTATTTTTATCTTTATTTTTAAACGGTCTAGCCGGCCGTGGTGGGGCACGCCTGTAATCCTAGCATTTGGGAGGCTGAGACCGGAGGATCTGGGTTCGAGGCCAGCCTCAGCTACTTAGTGAGGCCCTCCGCAACTTAGTGAGACCCTGTTTCAAAATAAAGAATAAAAAATAGGGCTGGGGGTGTAGCTCGGAGGTAGAATGCCTCTGAGTTCAATCCCCAGTACCAAAAAAATAAATAAATAAAAAATAAAACAGGGTCTAAGTTACAGAGTGCCTCAGTAAGTAGCCGACGCTGGCTGGGAACCTGAGATGCTCCTGTCTCAGCCTCCCAAGTACTGGGATTACAAGGGCTCACATGCTACCACACTTGCCTAGAACCTTCGGTCTTCTATCTCGGCTTCCCAAGTATTGGAATTACAGGAAGGTGCCATCATGCCTAGCTTACTCTTTTTAACCTAATAACCAAGAAAGCCTTGCCTCATTCTTATATATTGGGTCGCCTGGATGCACAGAATTACCCTGGAAACTCATCAACAGACTCAAAGGCTACACTCAGTTCTAGTCTGATTCTGTAGGTTTGTGTCTGGGTGTAAAGGTAGGCAGAACAATGGCACGCCATTATGTCCATATCCTAATCCTTTAAGTCTATGAATATGTTGTCTAATACTGACAACTACCAGTCAGATGACTAAAAATAGGGAGACTACTCTGGACTACCCGAGGAGTGAACTAATGTGATACCACGGGCCTAGAGACTTAGGAATAATCCATTTCCTTGCCACTTGCGGCTAGTCTTGTGGCCCCTTTCTCATCCAAAGTCAGCACCAATGGGTTGAGTCCCCATCTTCAGCTTGCCTCTTCTCCCTTTAAAGACCCCTGTGATAAGGGGGTCTCACCTGTGCTTGTTTCCTATTGCTGCTGTAACAAATTACCATAAACCGGGTGGCGTGAGACAACAGGAACTTAATAGCTCTGAAGGTCAGAAGTCTGATTCCTTGATTTTAGACCAGTGAGCCTTGTGTTGGGTTTGTGACCCACAGAATCGTAACCTCTGCGTAGGGCCTGACTGGCGGCCAGGCTTGGGCTCCCCAGACCATCGCCCCCCGCTTGAGATCTGCAACCCGCTAGCGCTGCTCTGGACTCAGCCATACCACTGCTGGACCCTAACAATCCCAGGAGAAGCGAGACCTGCCGACGATGCTCCTACAGGTCGCGGGAAGCCGAAAGCGCCAAAGGAACCTGGGTTCAGCAGCTCGCAATGCAGTCAAGCCACCGCAACCTCTCCTTAGATTCCGCCCTGGGAGACGCAGCCGCAGACTGCCGCTGGAAACCGGAAGCCTGGGCGCCGGCACTTCCGGGAATCGGCGGCTCCTCCGGAGCTGATTGGCTATTGCTTTTACCACGTCCTCGCGTCCTTCCTGCTGCGCGTGCGCGTGCTCGCCGTGGTACGCAGCCGCACCATGGCGGACGCGGAGATTTTGGGGTTTGAACACATGGGACTGGATCCTCGGCTCCTGCAGGTACCGCGGAAGGCTGAGGTCCCGGGAATCGGGCTCGCGGGCGCCGAGGACGCGCCGCCTGAGCCACACTCCTCTCCTTTCTTAGGCCGTCACGGATCTGGGTTGGTCGCGACCCACGCTGATCCAAGAAAAGGCCATCCCGCTGGCCCTGGAGGGGAAGGACCTGCTGGCCCGGGCACGCACTGGCTCTGGGAAGACGGCCGCTTATGCTATTCCAATGTTGCAGCTGCTTCTCCAGAAGAAAGCGGTGAGTAGCGGGAGAGTGGTCGGGAGGCTGGGAAGGGAGGCCTCGGTCTTTGCGACTGGAGAACCCGGACCTGTTGTGGCATGCACTCTGGGCAAGGGTTTAGGTTACCTGCATCTTAATCCAGGTCCTGCCGCCACTACCACCAGCCTTGGTGTAATCCTGAATGAATCCCTTTTTTTCCCTTCTGTGAGAAGGGGGCACGCCTCCTTTTCTTACTTACGGAGTGATGGTGAGATCTCAGTTTCACCTTTAAAATAACTTCTTAGTTGTAGAGGAAGTTGCTTTCCAGTGTCAGTGTTTGGGGAAAGCCCTCCATTTTCTGTTGAAATGGGCAAAGGGAAGGATTGATCGGAACATAGCTGGTTGTAGTGGATAAACCACATTGTCTGGAAAAGGCAGAGAAAAACGCTGGGTGAATCCAGTGACATTCACTGCGGGCTAACTCCTTTGATTCGTGCTCTTACAGACAGGTCCTGTGGTGGAACAGGCTGTGAGAAGCCTTGTCCTCGTTCCTACCAAGGAGCTGGCCCGACAGGCCCAGTCTATGATCCAGCAGCTGGCTGCCTACTGCGCTAGGGATGTGAGGGTGGCCAATGTCTCAGCTGCTGAAGACTCAGCTTCTCAGAGGTGGGTGAAGGCTACACGGCTGTAAGGAAATGAAGCCAAACAGAGATGGGTTGGATCTGCGTGTGGCCAGAGAGAGCGTGGGTCCAGCATGATATTCCAGCTGAATTCTTTTTTTTTTTTTTTTTTTTTTTTGTGGTACTGGGGATTGAACTCAGGGGCATTCTACCTCCGAGCTACACCCCCAGCCCTATTTTTTATTCTTTATTTTGAAACCGAGTCTCACTAAGTTGCGGAGTGCCTCACTAGGTAGCTGAGGCTGGTCTCGAACCCGGATCCTCCGGTCTCAGCCTCCCGAATGCTGGGATTA
>PVLC010040478.1:0-13789 GCA_004027655.1 Graphiurus murinus
GGGGATCATGAAGGCCCCAGAGACTAGGAACCATGAACATATACTCTGCAAAAAGAGGATCAATGGACAGGAAATGTCCCCTATGCTTCAAGGGAAGCAAATGGTTGGCAATATTATGACCCATCCTGGCAGATAGCTCAACTGGCAGAGGAAACGCCTCACAGATTCCCTAGGAGTGACTCTGAGGAGCCTTAACTGACCTTAACAGAAAAAATTTTATTATTCATGATTGCTCAATATTGGGATAACTCTTTGGCTTTGAACACCTAGCAGGAAAGTATAACCAAAAACAAGTGTAATATTCTAGGGTAAAAGAAGAGTTATAGTCATGGAGCCACTTAAAAGAATACCCACATAATTTATCTATCTTCTAATTTTGGATCCCCCTTATATTCTACATTATAATTTATAATGGTACTTCTGCTTTTAGGCTCACAGAAAATATACTATGGCACTGATGTCTAAAACTTCTGAGTATTTATAGAATGCTATAAAGCTAAACCTGTCCCTCTTGAGGTTTTACAGGTCCAGGACCACCAATACTATAAAAGGAAAAATTCCTATTCTTGTAAGGTACTGGAGCATTTAAGAGTCCTGCTCAAAGTTAAAAAAACAAAAGCCTGTTTAAATTCCCCTATGTATTATAAACTAGGAATCTTGCTTCTTTCTACTCGTGTGGAATCTTTTTTCCTTTTGATTATGGAAATTTCTTTGCTAAACCAGAAATTTAAAAAATACAGTTAATGAGGTCTCCAATAAAGGAAAAAAGGACACAATAACTTTAAACCTAAAATGAGATGCTTGTTTTATACATGGCTCTGCCAAATATGTAAAAACAAAAGACAGCACTGATATATAATTTTATAGTTAGCAAATTATTGTTACTAATAAATAGGATCATAGAAACCAATAAGCTAAATTGTGTGCTATGATTTATGCTTTGTACCTTGAGGATGTTTCACAATGTTATACATAACCTAATGGGTTGGCTTCTTGGCTTCCAGCTTAAAATGCTAATCATTTGGTCCAAGGGATAAATATTTCATGGGTTTTGCTGACACATTTTCTAGGTGAGTAGAAGTATATCCTACCTGAACTTAAAAGGCCCAATAAGTTATTAAAGCATTATTAAAATAAATTATTCTTAGATTTGGGCACCCCAGGTCACTTCAAAGTGACAATGGACCTCCTTTGTCTCAAAGGTAACACAGGAGGTCTCACGAGCTTTGGGTATAACTTACTATCTCCATAGCTCCTGGCACCCTCAATCATCAGGAAAGGTAGAAAGGGCTAACTTAAAAATCAAAACCACCTTAGAGAAACTATGCCAAGAGACCTTTATGAGCCCTGGTTATGCTTACTGCTCATTGCTCTATTAAGGATTAGAATTGCTCCTAAAACCTCTCTCCAACTGAGTCCTTATGAAATGTTTTATGGAAAGAAAGCCTTTTCTAACCTCAGATCCTGTCACTGACCCTAGAACATAGGAGATGATTAAATATGTAATTAACTTGGAACAAGTGCAAAATGCTTTATTGGAATATGGTAATAAGGTCCTTCCAACTCCTGATAATTTGACTTAGGCAGCAAGAATGCAACCAGGTGACTATGTCTTACTCAAAACCTGGAAGAATCACTCTTAGATCAGCTTCTCCCCAAGTGGAAGGGTCTTTTCCAAGTTCTTCTTGGGACACAATTCCTGGATTCATATGTCTGGAATTAAATCTATCCCTATTGAGACTTTACAGAATCAAGGCTCTGAAGTCAGGAATAAACTTCTGGACACTGATAAGACCTGTGAATACTATCCCTGTAAACTTTTAGAAATTTAAAAGTGTTATTCAAAAGAACCAAGAAGATTAAATCAGAATAAGTTTCATTTTCTTTTTTCTTTTTTTTTTTTTGCGGTACTGGGGGTTGAACTCAGGCACATTCTACCTCCGAGCTATACCCCCAGCCCTATTTTTTTTATTCTTTATTTTGAACCCGAGTCTCACTAAGTTGCGGAGTGCCTCACTAGGTAGCTGAGGCTGGCCGCGAACCCAGATCCTCCAGTCTCAGCCTCCCAAATGCCGGGATTACAAGCGTGCGCCACCACGCCCGGCTATAAGTTTCATTTTCATGCTTTTTCTTTATAACTACATTATGTCTATCCAGACTAAAATATATCAACTTATTTATCTCCTAATTTTTACATTATTCTTTCAGAGAAAAGCAAACTTGTTTTTCCTGGACTGAGCACAACAGTATGCTAGAAATATCGCTAAAGGTGCCTGTTGGATTTGTGGGCTATAACCCACTTCCAGTTCATCCAGACTACCTTAATGAATGTCCCCCTTACAAAGAAATGATTGGTTAACATCTTGGTGGGATAAAATTCTCATTTTCTTGGCCAGTATACTTTGCATTGGGATGCTCTTCTGTTGTTTGATTTACTGTTGTCAGGGGCTAATATCTCTCGAATGTTTATGCCTTCTTTCCCAGAACATCAACGAATAATGGTTCTACAGAAAAAAACAAAAACAACAACAACAAAAAAACCCTGGCCTTCCTATGTCTCCTTTAGATAAGTCAGTAGGCAACTTCTGGTCCCTGGATAGGCAAGGCTGATGCCCCTTGTCAGCTTCAAAGCAGCTATAGAAGACAGAATATTGTCCTTCATCAACCCTTAAGATTAAGGGACCAAAGTCTGGGTGGGGGTGGGGCAGGAGGTGAGGGTGGGGGATGAGGTAGGATAGAAGAAATAAAATATTAGTCAGAAAGGAGACAAATTGGGAAGGAAAGGAAAATATAGTTTTAAAAATCTGGAAAATTCATAATCTCTAACTCCACCCTACAAGGTGTGTTCTGTCTTAGACAAAGGCTTCAATGAACCCACACCCTTAATCACAATGGCCCCTCTCCCCACCTGAAATTCCTGAGATGCTTAGTAAATAAAGGATCCACAAGAAGGACAAAGGTCAGCCACCACCCAGCCACCACCCACGGATGCTGAGGATTTAGAGGAATTCCAGACCTGAGCAACCGTGCGATCCCACCCATGGGGGTTCTATAAAAGAACTGAAAAAGCTGCAAAGACTCTTTTATTTGGATTCTCTCTCTCTCTCTCTCTCTCTCTCTCTCTCTCTCTCTCTCTCTCTCTCTCTCTCTCTCGATGGCCTGCTTTCTCCCTCAAATCCCTCACCTTTCCAAATAAAACCTCTGACTTTTTCTCTGATGGCATGCTGAAATTCTTTCCTGCCATGTAAGCCAAGAACCCGGAATTATCATGTTTCCCCATGACAGTACTGGGGATTGAACCTAAGGCATTCTACCTCCAAGCTACACCCTCAACCCTATTTTATTTATTTATTTATATTTTGCGGTACTAGGGATTGAATTTAGGGGCGTTCTACCTCCGAGCTATACCCCCAGCCCTATTTTTTATTCTTTATTTTGAAACCGGGTCTCACTAAGTTGTGGAGTGCCTCACTAGGTAGCTGAGGCTGGCCGTGAACCCAGATCCTCCGGTCTCAGCCTCCTGAATGCTGGGATTACAAGCGTGCGCCACCATGCCCTGCTTTTTATTTTTATTTTGAAACAGGGTCTTGCTAGATTGATGAGAGTCTCACTACTTGCTGAAGCTGTCTTTGAATCTGGGATCCTCCTGTCTCAGTCTCCCACATACTAGGATTACAGGCGTGTGCTATCACACCTGACTTGGAAGTTTCTTAATGTCCAACACTTGCTTTTATTTTTGTCTTGCCAAATCCCTAAAGCTTTCCCTCATGACATACCAAAGCCTCTGTCCTGTTAACTTTAGGGTAAATAGATGCCTTCCCCTACGGAGATAGACTCAGCCTTTGAAGAAATGAATTGTGGAGCCTGTCATGTCTTGGATGGACATATAAGTAGGAAGTCATCTGAGATCTGCAATTGTTGGTTATTTTCTCCTGCTATTTCTTTGATGGATGGATTTTTTTTCTTTTTTCTTTTTTTTTTTCTGTGTGTGTGTGTGTGTGTGTGTGTGTGTATGTGTGTGTGTGTGTGTGCATTCTACCTCTGAGCTACACCTGCACCTCTTTTACTTTTTATTTTGAAACAAGGTCTAAGTTTCTGAGGGTCTCACTGAGTTGCTAAGGCTGGCCTCAAATCTGCTATCCTCCTATCTCAGCCTCCTAAGGACTGGGATTACAGGTGTGCCCCAGCATGTCCAGCTGATGGATGGATATATTTCATGCTTGCCCAGATTGTTTTCCTGGCAGTTCCCTAGGCAGCCCCCCACGTATGTGTGTGTGTGTGTGTGTGTGTGTGTGTGTGTGTGTGTGTGCGCGCGCGCGCGCTGGGAATTGAAGCCAGGGTATTCTACCTCTGAGCTTCACCCCCAGCCATATTTCTTTTTCTTTTTTATTTGGAAACAGGGTCTTACTAAGTTGCTAAAGGTCTTACTAAGTTGCTGGGGCTGGTCTTGAAGCTGGGATCCTCCTGCCATAGCCTCCCAAGTACTGGGATGACAGGCATGAAATACCGCTCCTGGCCGTCCATTCATCTTTGAACCTAAAAAGAACAGGTCATGTTTCCCACTTTTATAGGGAATATTACTAGTGGTTAGGGAGGAAGCCCAAACCTCATAAAATTCAAGCTTTCTTGGGTGGGGGAATAACATGGAAGTAGTTAGGCTTCTGTTTAAGGTGTGGGGAGGTCTGGTCACCACATCTGTCGTTGCAGGAGGCTTGGTCCAGAGAGGACAAGAGACAGAGGCCGGGGTAGGATGGCATGTCTGTTTATTCACCAGTGAGCAAAGCTCTGGGTCTGAGCCATGAATGGCGTCAACATACAGCTTATATAGCCCGGGTGAGTCAGGGTTTGATTGGATCTATAACACTCAGCGGCACCAGTACCAGGGCTCGGGTCAGGTTTCATTTCTGCTTCCTGAGTTAGATTTCCTGTATTCGCCTCCACGTGGCCGGGACTGGGTGGCGCCATCTTGCTGGACTCAGCTGCCTTATCTCGTGGTCTTAGCTGCTAGGAGAGGCCCTGCTTTGCTCGCCTCAGAGGGGGGCTGCGAAGAAAGCTTTATTCTTCTATCTGGTCCCTAGGCTTTTGGCCAAGAGTCATCTCCACGGACATAGCCGGGCTGCCATCTCACTGTCACCATGGATCTCCAGTGACTGGTCTGGCCTGACCTTCCCTGCCGTCTCCTTCTCAGACAGCAGTGTCTTCCCCTGCGCTCTCCCCACCATACCCGGCTGCTTCTCCCGTCCCCCTTGCTTCTCCTTCTCTGTTCTCCTTTGGTCATTATTGAATATTTTGGGTGTTTTGTCCAAGGGAATAGTTCAAGCTAAGTTATACAGGCTGAGTGTCATGGTGCATGCTTGAAATCCCAGTACTTGGGAGGCTGAGACAGGAGAATTACAGGTTAGAGGCCAGCCTCAGCAATTTAGGGAGGCAGAACTTAGCAAGATCACACCCAGCTCCTCCTACTCCTCCTCTCTCTTTTTTTTTCTTTTTGCCTTTGATTGGCATGTGCTGTCCAGGGTTAGTCTTGAGTCATAGTAGATGAGGGACAGATATTTCTTGTGCAAATGAGATGCTCCTCTTGCTTCACCCAAGAATCCCTCCAGTACCGGCTACATCATTTGCAGGACCCAGTACAAAGTGAATGTGTGGAGCCCCTTGTTCAAATGCAGCAGACAAACAAAAACAAAAACAAAGAGTTATGGTTAAGGGCACTTAAATTAAAAGATTGTTTTCCCCCTCTTCTGTGGTATTTCTCTGTAGCCTTGTCGTGGGTTTTTAACTTGTATTTAATGTTGCTCTCCCAAAGGCATGTGGACACTCAGGGCCCCCTGCTCCTCTGCTTGCAGGAACCACCTGTTGCCAGCTTCCTCTCCCCACCTCTGCATTGGTGGACAAGGAAGAAGACCCACACTAGCAACCCATGAGATACTAATTAAGAGCCGGGATTCAGAGCCTAAAGCATGATGATGCAGCCACCATTAAAGACATGCTCCTGGGAGCCCAGTATGGTGGTGCACACCTGTAATCTCAGTACTTGGGAGGCTGAGAAAGGAGGATTGCAGGCTCAAGGACAGCCTCAGCAACTTAATGAGACCCTTAGCAACTTAGTAAAACCTTGTTTCAAAATAAAAAATAATAAGGGGTAGGAGTGTAGCTCCGAGATAGAATATCCCTGGGTTCAATTCCTACTACTACTACAACTACTACTACTACTACTAATAATAATAATAGTAATAATAAATGGTACTAGAAACTGTGGAGGCAGGAAGGCTGTAGTTGTCAGAGTTTTACAGAGAAACAGAACCAGCGCATGAACAGGGCAAGATTTTTGTCATGCATTTAATGGGACAGAGCAAGGTGTATCCAGACCCAAGGACTCAGCCTGCAGTTAGAGACTGACAGCTCCGTGTGTGCCTACTGTGTGCAGGAGGGCAGGCAGTGTGCTGAGTGACTGCCTGGCACTCCTCGCAATGACTGAGCCTCACAGGAGGAAGCAATGCTCCCGTTGCACAGCAGAGGTAACTGAAGCTCAGAGGTCCTGTGATTTCCTTCCAACTCAGGTCATTCTGACCTTGAAGTCCAGGTCCTTGACAAGCCAGAGGCCTCGGCTCTATGTGCCTTGTTTGCTGGAGGTGCGGGGTCTAGTGCAGCACTTGTCCTGGAGTAAGAACTTGTTAAATACCTTCGGTGTGAATGAATGAATAGGGTTTAGTCAAAGGCAAGTGAGAGTGCGTGAACTAGATTTAACCAATCAGTCTTAGCTAAAGGTTGGATTAGGAGGGGGCGTGTCTGCCACCAAACAGGTTCTGAGCATTGGCGTGCGAGTCAGCTGCTTTAGAAAGGCTAGTCTTGTGTTGTACAATCAACTCATTATGTAGTTTTGGGCTTGTACCTTCTCCCGAGGTACCTGTCCCTTTTACTGCAAGCCTGATCAGTCTCGATCAGGGGCTAGCAAATTTTCTGTAAAGGATGAAGCAGTAGCTGGGTGTGGCGGCTGCACACCTGTAAGCCCAGTACTTGGGAGGCTGAAACAGGAGAATCACAGGTTCAAGGACAGCCTTAACAAGTAGTGAGACTCAGCTTCAAAATAGCTTCAAAATAAACAATAAAATAGGGTTTGGAGTGTAGCTCGGAGGTTGATTGTCCCTGGGTTCAATCCCTAGTTACACAAACGTACACGCACGCACACACACACACACACACACACGCGCGCACACGAAGCCCACTGGATTTTGTCCAGGGACTATAATTTGCTGATCTGTGGCCTAAATAACCTCAGAGGTCCCCTTTAATCTTAATGTTCTGTGATTAAAGATTTAGAGTCCATTGTGTTGAGAACAGAAATGATCGTCCTTTACCTTTCTCTGGTGCCCATGGAAGACATTGCTACTCGGTCCCAGTGCTCTTTTCTGATGAGAAAGAGTTGGCTTCTGTTATTCAACAAATCACAAATAGAAAACTCTATCCACAGCATTCTTCTTTTCACGTGTGTGTGTGTGTGTGTGTGTGTGTCTGATAAGAGCTGTAGGAGATTTGGGGAGGTTGGAAGCATGCCTCTAGCATCTCAAATTACACCACAGGTGAATGTGGATTACAGTGACTGGTGAGCTGCTTTGCCCCTTTATCTAACATTCATTTCAGTTATCCTCCGTGACAAAGAATACATTGAAGTTATTCTTTTAAAAGTTTCTTCATACCTTTTTTTTTTTCTTTTTGGTACTGGAGATTGAACCCAGAGGCATTTTACCTCTGAGCTACACCCCCCTGCTCTTTTTAAATTTTGTTTTGTTTTGTTTTGAAACAGGGTGTTCCTAGGTTGCTGAGAGTCTTACTTAGTTGCTGAGGCTGGTCTCGAACCTACCATCCCCCTGTCTCAGCCTCCCAAGTACTGAGATTACAGGCGTGCACCACCACGCCAGGCTCTTCACACCTTTAGTCTCATAACTCTTTGGGAGAGGGCTGATATGTTAGAATCAGTCCATTTTACAGCTGCAAGAACTGAGCTCCAAAGAATTTTGCAGCGGTTAGGGCTCCTTCTTGTCCTTCTTTTATTTGCTTAATGAGTAGCTTCCATATTCCCATCATGGAATAGACATGTGAGGGGAGATAATGGAGCAAATGTTTAGGAGAAATAAGTATCTGTTTGTTGAGCAATACGTCATCTGCACTATTGAGAAGGAAATTGCACTGAGCAATCAAGAGGAAGTTTCACAATCCCAGAGAGTCCGAGATTATGGGAATTAGGGGAAAGCCCTCAGAGGACTCATTGAAGGCCCAGGGCTCCTATTTCAGCTCTGGGTCCTGGTAACACCCATGGGGTTGGCCTCCATTGCCCTTCTCCACCTGCAAGGCGAATGCACCTGGGGCCTCCACAGTGTTCAGAACCCCCGCAGGAACCTGGGATGGTGGGGACACCTTCCAGGCCACCCTCTTCTCTTGCTTCCTTGGTAATTATTCTATTGGCCTCAGAGTCCTGTCCCGAAATGGGAAAGGGCCACGATCTCCCTGGTACTAGGATGTTCGTTCTCTGACTGAGCTTCCTGTTCACGCAATAGCAGCGGGGAGGGGCCAGAACCTCCTGTGGGGCCACACCCGCTGGCAAAGTATAAATAGCATGGCTGGGGAGCAGCTGTCAGAGCCTCTCGCCTTCACCATGAAGTCCAGCAGCTTCTTCTCCATCGTGGTCCTCCTGGCCTTGGGAACCCTGGTGCCCTGGGCTGCAGAAGGCTCTGAAATTGGTGAGTTGGAGTCACCCGGGCCCCATCCTGGCTGGAACATGAGAAGTGCAGGTCGCTGGTGGGGAGGGTATGCCCCCTTCTCCCAGGAGGCCTCCGAGGCTGGTTACACCTCTGGCCGGCTCCAAGAGCTCTGCGAGGCTCCTGGACATCTGGAAATACTTCTTGTACTCCGCCATCCTGTCAGCCGGTGTTCTTTCTCTGTTCTCGCTGCTTCTCCCTCTCCCTCTCCCTCCACCACCATCTCCTTCGCTCTCTAACCCTGTCCGTGACCCTCCGAGCATCTGATTCTGTCTGGTTCTTTGTCTCTCTCTCTCTCTCTCTTGCTGTGTTTTTCTGGCAACATCTCTCCTGCAGTTCCCATTTATCTTTGCTTATATCTCTTGATCTCCATCACTCCCGCCTCCTCTCTGCCTCTGTGTAAGCTGGTTCTGCCCTGGAGTTTCCCCTGCCTGCCTTTCTGCCTTGCCTGGGAGCCCTCTGCCTTTTCCCTAGCTCTGTGACTTCTCCCTGTAGGTCGGCTTTGATCAAGCCTGTCATTTTCCCTGGCGTGTGCCACCTGGAGGTCATTTTCCTCTGGATTTTGCGGCCAAGGCGCTGGGGTGAGGGTCTCTCCTCCTGGAAAGCGGTGCTTTGGCTGAGGGTCAGGATGGCTACTTAGTACCACCCTGTCCCTTACCTCTTGCCTTCTACAGTGAGTATAAAAGCCGGAGCCTGCCCTTCTACGTCACCTGTCAAGTGCCCCCGTGTTGAGAAACCCCAGTGCAAGAATGACTGGCAGTGTCCAGGCAAGCAGAGGTGTTGCAGTGATTCCTGCAACGTCAAATGCCTACCTCCTGTGGCCATTAAGAACCCAGGTGAGCTGGTGGAGGAGCCGGGTGGGCGGCAGTGAGCCTGGAGACCCCGCAGCTAGCTGGAGGGACCCGGGAGGGACCCCTCCTTTGTAAGTCCCATCTAGGAGCCATATTGGCTCAGACAGTGGGCTGTCAGGAGGCCGGTCACCTAGGAACCTGGAAGCCACCCATCTGGCTGGTCACTGGCATCAACTGGACGCCAGATATTGGGGGGGAGCCAGAGGCCGTGCCATTCCAGGGAACGTGCTGGGGAGGAGGAGGCGTGATGGGGCCGGGGGAGGAGGTGATCCTCGTTGCTCTGCTGGAGCGGAGGTTGGGTCCAAAGCAGAGGCATGGTGTCTGAGGTACAGGACCTCTGATCCACGGCTCCACTCTCTCTAGTGAATCAGAAGCCTGGGAAGTGCCCGGTGGTGGATGCTGAATGTTTGATGTTGAACCCTCCTAATTTCTGTGAGATGGACAGCGAGTGTGACCTCAACTTCAAATGCTGCAAGGGCATGTGTGGGAAGCTGTGCGTCTCCCCAGTGAAAGGTAAGCAGGAACCGGGGTTCTCTGTCCCTTTTTAACCCTTTGGGGGTCTGAGCATATGGGCAGGGAGACCCTTACACCGGGCACAGCCTCTGCCTGGCTCCCTTGTGCTTCAAGAGGTCTCAGGGCAAGGATCTCCATTGGAGCACCTGTGGCTTTGATTCTGTTCCAGCCTCTCTGGGCGGGGGCCCGGGGCAAATGGCTCTCTGAGGCTTAATATCCTTATCTATAAAATGGCCATCATGAAAATGATGGGGTTTTGTGAAGTCCTGTATGCACAAGGTGTTTATTATTCAAGTTATTTACATCATGGTGTCTAGGGTCAAAGCCCAAAGGATGTGGGGTTTGCTAGTTCATCTAGTTCCTACTCTTGAGTTTTGAGTTTTACAGTAAAAACGAGACTTAAAATCCATCTCTTGATACCAAACTCTTTCAACTGGACCACTACCTTGCTATTTTCTCTTATCTCAGTTGCTTCCTGGTAAGGAATAACGTGGAAATGATTTGGCTGGTTCCTCTCTTGAAGGTCTTCCCTGATTTTCCCTCACAGCCTGAATCCTGTCATTCGGAGGAGGCTCTGAATCCGTACACTGCGTGACCTGGGCGACCCTTTCTGTTCCCAGGCTTGGCTCCCACACGGAGGATTTGGTCTATCCACCAATAACTCCTTTTGGCAAAAGCTTGGCAGAGGAGACTCTCAGGAAATACTACCGATCAGTGAATAAATAAAAGAGCTTGTTTCTCTCCGTACATCCTGTTCTGTGATTCATTGAGGTATGGGTGGGGTGAGGGCATCTAGGGACCACCTGGGTACGCGGTGTCCTCCCTCCAGATATGGAGGGGAAGGGAGGGGCTTGAGGCACTGAGCAGCCTTGACTCGTATCACGAGTCTGACAGTACTGGCGCCATGATTTCTGGACAGGTGACTTTACCTCCTAGATATTATTTCTTTATCTGCAAAGTGCCAACAAAAGTTACTTTCTCACAGTGTTTAGAGCATGGGAGGATGCAATGAACAGCAGCTTTACGGGCCCAGAGCAGATTCCCCACCCCCCGTGGCCACGTGCTGCCTTCGGGAGGGGTGTTGAGTCTTTTGCTTCTCCTCTCTCTCCTGCAACAACATTTTTCTTATCTTAACCTAAGAATATTGCCATGGTGGGTCCTGTGGACTGGGCAAGAGGCCATGTCCCCCAACATGGTTAGTTGATCACGCTTTTCCCATCAGACTTCTAATTTTTCCATTTATATAGGTCAGCGGTTCTCAGACTTGTAGTGTGTACCCGAAGGACTTGGAGGATTTGTTAAGGTTGCTGGGGCCAGGGGTGGTGGTGCACTCCTGTAATCCTTCTACTTGGGAGGCTGAGACAGGAGGATTGCAGGTTTGAGGGCAGCTGCAGCAACTTACTAAAGCTCTCAACAACTTAGCGAGACCCTGTTTCCAAATTAAAAAAAAAATAAAAAATAGGGCTAGGGGTATAGTTTGGAGGTAGAATGTCCCTGGGTTCTATCTCCAATCTCTAGCATAAAACAACAACAACAAAAAAACAATTGCTAGGTCCCTTTCCCAGAGTTTCTTTTTCAGTAGATTTGGGGTATGATCTGCAATGTGCATTTCTAAAAAGTTCCTAAGCGTTGTTGATGCTACTGGTCTGTGACCCACATCTTATTTGCCTCAAAGAGCATCTTGTTAGTAACTATCTAGTTCATCTAGTTCATAATAGAAATATTATGACTAGCCACAGCCGTAGGGCCCCGTGAGTCAAATCATTGTGTTTACAGCTCCATCCTGTGGCTTGTTTGGTCAATTGTATTCGTATTGGCTCTGATAGTTAATCCTCACTACCTGGTACATTTATGATAGAAAAATGATAAAGAATCTACCATAGCCAGGCGTGGTGACGCATGCCTGTAACCCCAGTACTTGGGAGGCTGAGCCAACAGGAGGATCGCAGGTTTCAGGACAGTCTCGGCAAGTAGTGAGACTCTCGTCAACCTAGTGAGACCCTGTTTCAAAATAAAAATAAAAATAAATGAAAGTAATAAAGGGCTGGGGGTGTAGCTCAGAGGTAGAATGCCCCTGGGTTCAATCCCCAGTAACACACACACACACACCAAAAAAAATAAAACGACAACAACAACAAAAACTCCTACCATTATATTTGACAAAAGAGTGTGTGTGTGTGTGTGTGTGTGTGTGTGTGTGTGTGTGTGTGTGTTACTGGGGATAGAACCCAGGAGCATTCTGCCTCTGAGCTACACCCCCGGCCTTATTTTATTTTTATTTTGAAACAGGGTCTCATTAAGTTGTGGAAGGCCTCAATAAGTTGCTGAGACTGGCTATGAACCTGCCATCCTCCTGTCTCAGCCTCCCAAGTACTAGGATTATAGGCATGTGCCACCACACCCAGCTCTGATTAATTACTAAAAAGCACAAAATTATCTAAATAAATGGATATATATCCTATGTGTATAAACATTTGGTCAGATTGCCATACAGACATAAATTCTCCCAAAACTGAGTTATAATTTCAAATTATTATAAAACCCCAATCCAATTGTGGTTACAATTTCAAATTATTATAAAAAACCAGTCCATTGTTCAGTGTGGGGATTTGACAAGCTGATTGAAAATTTTATATGGAAAGGAAATGGACCCAAAGTAACTAATATATTTCTCCCCAAAATAGGACTGGGGGACTCACCCTGTCCCAGACGTTAAGAGTTAGTGTGGTGTCATCGTAAAGAAGGCACGGTGACACAAATGAAAAGATTGACAAGACTAAATCAACGTGACTGAAAAGAGAACCAAAGACCCAGGTCAATGCACACAGAACCTCAATCTGGGCTATAAGTGGGTTTGCAGGTTGGTGGGGAAGGAAGTGCTAATCAGTAAGTGAGCAAGAAAAAGTTAACAATGTCGAAGAAAACTACAAACTTTTCTTTTTTTTTTTTTCATGTGTTTTGGGGGAGAGGGGGCTCTGGGGATTGAATCCAAGGGCATTCTACCTCCGAGCTACACCCCCAGATCTTTTTTATTTTCGAATTTTGCAACAGGGGTCTCACCAGGTTGCTGAAAGCCTTGCTACGTTGCTGAGGCTGGCCTGGAACTTGTGCTCCTGCTGTCGCAGCCCCCCAAGCAGTGCAAGTACAGTAGTGGGGTTACAGGTGTGTGCCACCATGCCCAGCTTGCAACCTTTTCTTACACTGTAAATAAAAGTTAACTCTAGAAAGACTAAACACTTAAGTTTCAAAAGCAAAGATTCAAAATTTTAGAACTATAAGTTCCTCAAATCCTATGTATTTCTCAAGTCATAAAATATTGCAAATGTATACAAAAAATATGTATATGTATTATTTATTTGCTGAACCATTTAAAGGTACCTTGCAGACATTATGACACTTTGATATCTTATAGATATCAAATACCATTATCCAATACATTTATTTATTTATTTATTCATTCATTCATTTATTTTTGTGGTACTAGGGATTGAACTCAGGGCGTTCTACCTCCAAGATACGCCCCCAGCCCAATTTTATTTTTATTTTGCTTATTCATTTTTATTATTTCCAATTTATTTATTTATTTAGTGGTACTATGGATTGAAGCCAGGGGCATTCTACCTCTAAGCTACACGCCCAGCCCCATTTTTTATTCTTTTTTTTTTTTTT
>PVLC010040479.1:0-13852 GCA_004027655.1 Graphiurus murinus
ATATTTTATATAAAAATATAATTATTATAATAATAACTATCATTATGCTTTTTATTTTCTTCTTATTGAAGGGCTATTTGTATCAAAATGGAAACGATGGCTAAATCAGATAAAACATATTTATTTTAATGCAGTCTTAAAATATGCATGTTTAACAGTAAAAAGTCATGAAGATCTTAAAAATAACTGAAATATTATATTCACAAACATCAGAATGCAAATATTCTTTAAAAGTTGGAGCTGGGTGTGGTGGAACATGCCTGCAATCCCAGTTCTTGGGAGGCTAAGATAGGAAGATCACAGGTTTGAGGGCAGCCTCAGCAACTTAGGGAGACCCTCAGCAACTTAGCAAGATCCTATTTCAAAATAAAATAGAACTGAGGGTGTAGCTCACAGGTAGAATGCCCCTGAGTTCAATCCCCAGTACCCAAAAAAGAGCTGGATCTACTTTAGTTGAAAACTCATGGAAATGCAAAATCTTCTATTTCTGCCACGTTAACAAATTTGTCCAGACATTTTATGACTAAGTCTTTAAAAATGTGCTTTACTGAAGAAGGATATACTCTTAAATATAATCTCTAGGAAAGCTTTCAATAAATGTTTTATTATAGCTATATATAATGGAAATGGCATAATAGTAAAAACATATACAGGATGTTGTAGTTGGTATTTCAAATACTTAATAAGTTCATATGCTTAAAAAAAGAGCGATAGGAGCCCAACTCTTGACTGCACAGCAGAGCGCAGCTGACGCCCATGGTACTGGAAGAGGCTCTCACCCCTGGCTGGCTTCCTCCTTCCCATCCTCCGCATTTGTCATGAAAATGCACACTTTTGAGGAAACTAAAGAGTCACTGTTCTCTAAGCTATAGTTCCTGAACTTAAATCCCACCCTCCTTCTGCTGGAGGACAAATGTGTTACACAGGATTTAATTTTACCAGGAAAACATCCTTTCAATAGAGTTATGCACTCAGGTCTGGGGCCAAAATCCCGTTTCAGCTTATATTAATGCAGTCTAATGCTTTGTTGTCCCAAAGATTCGGGGTGGGGGGGGGTTCCCCAGTCCTACTCACTTGTGTCTTTTTTATTCCCTCCACCACTTTCTGTCAGCAGTCGTGTGGTGTGTGTGTGTGTGTGTGTGTGTTGTTTTTGGTTGGGGGGGGGGTTGTTTTCCTTTTTTTTGTTTTGTTTTGTTTTGGGAGGTACTAGAGATTGAACCCATAGCTTCTCACATGCTAGGCAAGTGCTCTATCTCTCAGCTAAATCCCCAGTCTCTTCTTTCTTCCTTTCTCCTCCTCCTCCTCTTCTTTTTTTTTTTTTAACTTATGATTCTTTGGCCTCAGCCTCTCTCCCAAATAGCTGTGATCCTCCTGCATCAGCCTCCCTCTCAAATAGCTATGATTATAGGCACTTGCACCTGCTATTTCTTAGTAAGGAAAGTACAAACATAATGTTAGAAACTTAATATATATGACATATTAAGTAATCATATTAAGTAATTTTTAAGCTGAGCATTGTGGCAAATGTTTGTAATCCCAGTACTTGGAAGGCTGACACAGGAGGATGGCAAGTTCAAGGCCCTTGGCTATTTAGTGAGACCCTAATTCAAAATAAATAAGTAAATAAATAGGGTTGGGAGTGTAGCTCAGAGGTAAAACAGCCCTGGGTTCAATCCCCAGTATCACAAAAAAAATAATAATAATTTTTATAAAGTACTCCTTGGGACACAATGTTCTCTAAGAACCCCAGCACGAATGTGGTTTCTGAATGCGCTTCACAAGCAACCTTCCAGAGATAATAAGTGGACCTGGCTCGTGAGGGTATGTTGATCCTACCTAAGTACATAATATGTCAGGCCAAAATTATCAGTCATTTATTCTCAGAAAAAAAGCAAATCAAATGGTGCCTCTGATTGTACGCTGCGGCCTACTCTGCTGCACATTAAACTTGTGAAGCTCCAAAAGAAAGCACAGTAATAAAAGCACAAACTTCCAAATCAAAGCCATGGGAAGTAGGATTCATTCACAAACAACATTTAATAATCGGGTATGATGACTCTCTCAACAAAATAATAACCCCTTTCCATTTCTATAGTAAATTTTACAACCCTTTCACATTTCATTTCACTCCAAGGCATCCCTGTGAGACAGAGATGATATTTTTATTCCCTTTCCGAAAGCCAGGGATAGAGAGGAGTGAGACATTTGTCTCAAGTGCAAAATTCAAGGGGAACCGAACAACTAAATAATCAAGAAAACAATATTTTAATATCGTGTGTGTGTGTGTGTGTGTGTGTGTGTGTGTGTGTGTGTGTGTTACTGGAGATTGAACCCAAGGCCATTTCATCACTGAACTACAAGCCCAGCCCTATTTTTTATTTTTCATTTTGAGACAGAGTCTAATTTGGGAAGGGCCTCGCTAAATTGTTGAGGCTAGCTACAAACCTGTGATCCTCCAATCTCAGCCTCCAAAGTACTGGATCAAGGCTTTGAAGCCAACAACGTGTGCCAACATGCCTGGCTTAATAACATATGTTAAAATATCAAAATAATGCAAAAAATTATATTATGACCAAAAAAAGTCAAGACTGGACCAGTATCACTGGTTTTTCCTTTTGCCTCAGGTTCCAATCAATATAGCTCAGCATGATACTGATCTTTTCTTTTTTTTTTAGGTACTGGAGATTGATCCCAGGGGCATCCTACCTCTGAGCCACTTTTTATTTTTTATTTGAAAACAGGGTCTCACTAAGTTGCTGCGTGCCTCACTAAGAAGCAGAGGCTGGTGGAAAACCTGCAATCCTCCTGTCTCAACCTCCCAAGTACTGGGATTACAGGCGTGTACCACCACCATGCCTGGCCAGCACTGCTGTTTTCAAAGGTAAAGAAACTAAAGAACAGAGTGTTAATTACACATTCAAGGCTCACTAAGGAAGAATTGGACCCAAACTCAGCAAACTTCTCTTTTACAAAAGGAAAATTCCTGCTAGGAGTCTGAAGAACCTAATAATCTCCTGAAGTAATTATTATTCTTAAATCACCTGAAGTCTGAATTAAACTCAAACCAAACTTATGAGAAATGTCAATCAATATAAAAGCCAATAGAATATTGATTTATTTAGAGCACTGATGTAACATATTTCTGAAACCAAACTTTTTAAATGAATACTTACTGATGGAAGAGTAAGTGTCTTGAAAGAGCCTAAAAGGAAATGGAGAAAAAACAGAGATTTGTCATAATCTGAATATTATGCCCTAACACAAAACTGACAACTGTCCCAGTGCTCGTCTAGATATACATGGAATTATAAACTTAATTGGTCAAACCAAAACAATTTTATTAATGCCCAGAATACCTTAGAAATTATTACATACCCTTCTTCAAAGAATTAATACATTCTTGTACCAATAAAAGTATATTACAAAAAAAAGATATTAGTGAATTGGCTCCCAAAACAGCAAGTTCTGCTTCTTGTTGCTCCTTTTTGTTCTCACTGTTAACTGCTGCTCTTATTGCTGTTCTAAGTTTATATATATTTGAGAAACACTTCGTAGAGTATAGAAGGAACCTGAAGTTTGGAGAGTTTTTTATTTAGTTTAGTTTGGTGTTTGGGGGTTTTTGTTGTTGTCATCATTGTTCTTTGCTTTTTGCAGTGCAACAGATTAAACTCAGGGCTTTGTGCATGCTGTGTACGTGCTCTACCACGAAGCTACACTCCAGTGCAGGTTTATTTTTTATGTTCTCGCACTCTCCTGATGCAGAATGAGAGGGCGGCATTAGTCATGTCAGGGATGAGCTGGGACTCATTGCTGACTCATGAGTGCTGGGATGGTGCAGACTTCTTTCCAAGCACGGTTTCGGACCATAGGCCTACTAACTTAACTCATGCTGATTTAACATCAGATCCATTTATTTACAGGGGGAAAAGTTTGTCTCAAGTTAAAAAGTACTTATCCAAAGTCCCTTTGGCAGTGATGATAATTATTATTTATTAAAGTACAAAGTTAACAAGACTGACATGATGCTACTTCTCCTGGGAGCCACGTGAGTCTATCATGTCGGAGCAGAGAGGCACCAGAATGTGGCCCAATACACAGCAGGAGTTAAGGAAGGGGCCTCAGAAATCAGACCACATTCATTCCATGAGGAATTTGCCACATTCTAGCTCTGCCTGTTTTTGAACAAGTTACCCGATTCTCCAGCTCAATGATTTTTTTGTTTCTTTTTAATTTTTGTTTTTTATTTTGTTTTGTGGTACCAGGAATTGAATCCAGGGTGTTCTATCTCTGAACTACAACCCCCTATTTTTTATTTTTTATTTTGAAACAGGATCTTGCTAGGTTGCTAAAGGTCTTGCTCAGTTGCTGCAGCTGGCCTGGAACCTTCAATCCTCCCCTGTCTCAGCCTCCCAAGTACTAGGATTACAGACATGCCACCATGCCCAGCCAGCTCAGTATTTCCAATTCATAAAATGAGGATGTTAATAATCATACCAAGGTTGTTGATGTCTGAAAGTAAACAGAACAGTGCCCTGTGCATAGAAAACATTTGATACATGTTAGCTTTCACAGAGCCACAGAGCTTGATGAGTTATCCACTAAGGATGTCTGCCTGCCTCTATAGCATTCCATCATTAAAAACACTTAGTACACATTACCAACATCAAACTAGAGTCATGAAGCTATATACATGCCCTTTCTCATCCACAATATCAAATATGAAAACTTTAATTTCTTGGGGGGGCAGGTAATGGGGATTGCACCCAGGGGCATTTTACCTCAGAGTTACATCCCTAGCCCTTTTTATTTTTTACTTTGAAACAGGGTTTCCCTAAGTTGCTGAGGCTGGCCTCAAACCTGAAATCCTCCTCTCTCTGTCTCTGAAATACTGTGATGTGTACTACCACAGTATTTGGGTACTGCACGCGCCACCACACCCAGATTCTTAGTTTTGTTCAAAAAAATAATAAAAATGAAAGTTAACGCATTTTCCACCTTCACCCTTATAAATGGTCTCATACAGTCCCAGATGGGTGTATACCCACTTCAAACACCACTGCCTCAAGGAAATACAAATATGTTTTCAGTAGCAGATAAGCAATTTGTCACCAACGTTTATCACCCAGCACAGATCAATCTATCAATTAACTGTCACCAGATAAAACAAAGAGCAAGTGTCTTACATAATAGCTTTGGACAAAAATGGGTTTTGAATAGGTACAGAACAGCACCTGAATGGGCATATGGAGGAGGAGGACAGGGAGCACGCTGGAGGGATGGAGGGGCAGCACCTGGCATCCAGTGTTAAGGTGTGGGAGAAATTAGGTAGGAAGGAGATGAAGCATGTTTCAGGCAGAGGAGCAAATGCACAGCAGGGAAGTCACCATGACCCCACCAACAGCAGCAGAAGTCACCATGAGTCTACCAACAACAGAGGAAGTCAACATGACTCCACCAAGAGCAGCAGAAGTCACCATCACGATGGGTCTACCCACAGCAGTAGAAGTCACCATGAATCCACCCAAGCAAAGAGCTGATCGGGCGCAGCCCAGGAGCAGCAGGGAGCAGGAGGGGCCACAGGGATGAGGCTGGGCCAGATCACACTGGCTTTTTGGACAGGAGAAGCCCAGGTGACACTTATTCACATCCTGGATCTTTTTTTGGCTGGCCTTGAACCTTTATGAGATAGGCTTCATCTGCATATGACTTAACTCCAAAATGTCTTATTCTTTTTTTTAATTGACAGGCAAAAATTGTATATATTCATGATGCTTTGATATACATATAATGGCTAACTCAAGCTAATTAACATTTGTATAACCTCATATTTTTTATTTATTTGAAGTGAAAATACGTAAAATCTACTCTCTTAGCAATTTTCAAGCATGTAAAATGTTGACATTAACTATCATAACCATGATGTACAATAGATCTTTTGAACTTATTCCTCTTGACTGAAGTTTTGTGTCCTTTGACCAACATCTCCCCAGCCCTCCAGCCCCAGCCTTTGATAACCACTTTTTTACTGTTTCTATGAATTCAACTTTTTTTTTCTTTTTGGTGTTGGGGATTGAATCCAGGGGCATTCTACCTCTGAGCTACACCTCCAGTCCTTTTCATTTTTTATTTTGAAACAGGGTGTTGCTAAGTTGTTGAGGATGGCCTCAAACCGACAATCCTCCTGCCTCAGTCTCACGAGTTCTGGGATTACAGACATGTGCCACCATGCCCATCTTAATTCGACATTTTAATTTCCATATGTAAGTGAAATCATGTGGTATTTTTCTATGCCTGGCTTATTTCACTTAATATAATAACCCTCAGATCCATCTATGTTGTCCCAAATGATCAGATTTCCTTTGTAAGGCTGACTAGTATTTCATTGTGAGTATTATTACTAGGATAGCTGTGAAACTTTCTCTATCAATTTATTTAAGGAAGGACACAGGGTTAATTCCACATTTTAGCTATTATGAATAATGCTGCAATTAACATGAGAATGCAGATGTCTCTTTGACATAGTGATATAATATCCTTTGGATATATGTGCAGCTATGCTTTGGGAATATCTCAACTTATGGGGAAAAATCTCTATTTGTTAAGCTTTTATTTTTAATGGGATTTTGTACTCAATTGAAATTGAAAAGCCCTATAGTATTACAGTAACTGAAACCTTCAACAGAACCATAAATACAGAAAATTTACTTGACAAATTTCCTCGTAAAAATTTGTCTTGACAAATTCTGTCTTATAAAAATATTTGTTGGAGCCAGGTGTGGTGGTGCATGCTTATAATCGGCCAGCCTCATCAATTTAGTGAGGCCCTCTGCAACTCAGTGAGAACCTGTTTCAAAATAAAATAGAGCTGGGGTTGTAGCTCAGAGGTGGAGTGCCCCTGGGTTCAATTCCCAGGACCACCAAAAAAAAAAAAAAAAAAATCATTGAGCTGGGGGTGTAGCTTAGTGGCAGAGAACTTATCTCAATTACACAATGTCCTAAGTTTCATTCCCAACACAAACACACAAAAAATTTTGTTGTTGTTGTTAAAGAGAGGCATGGTCCTCTGCAAGTACAAAGGCAGACCCTGTGAAATATTTGGGCTGAAACATTTAAACATCTCAATATGGCAAGGGAAAAAATGAAATTGAGACTATCATCCATATAGCAGAATTTGCTATACAGACAACATATCTTACCAGGAACCTCAATACATGTGGAGAGGGTAAAATTTTTATTTTCAATTAAAAATATTATGGCCAGACAACTTGAGCATTAAAAGAAATAATGGATTATATCCTACTAAACAAGAGTCTATCTGTTCATACTGCTGTATAATTAAATAAATGACTAAATGAGGGAGAATAAAAAGTTCTTCTTTATAGTGAATTATTACAACTAATAAATGTAGAACGAATCCTGGGATCAGAAAATTTCACAACTATCCCAGTAATAATTTATTCAGGCAATAACCATCAATGTAGTAATTACAAAGTGGATAGCAACTATGAGAAATGGTAAGTTTTAAGCTACTAAATTTGAGGGTGGTTTATTTCATGTCAACAGATAACTAGACCACTTTTGAATTAAATTAAATAATAAATGTATAAAGCTGCATGGTCCCTGCAGAGTAGACACATGGGGCTACTGATCTGTCAAAATAAACAGCAAGTGTAAAATACACCCCATCTTTCTAAGACCCAGAATTTTTTAAAGTGAAAAAATCTCATCAATAATTCAATTATTTATTTATTTATTTATTTGCGGTACTGGGGATTGAACTCAGGGGCATTCTACCTTCTAGCTATATCCCCAGCCCTATTTTTTATTCTTTATTTTGAAACAGGGTCTCACTAAGTTGTGGAGTGCCTCACTAGGTAGCTGAGGCTGGCTGCGAACCCGGATCCTCAAGTCTCAGCCTCCCAAATGCTGGGATTACAAGCATGTATGTGCCACCACGCCCGACTCATCAATAATTTTATAAGAATTATATGTTGAACTGACAATATTTGTGAATTATTAGGTTTAAGCATATTATTTAAATGATTTACATTATGATGTGAGACTATAATGCACCAATAAAAGCATATCAAATAAATTAAAAAAATATTAACTCCCCCTCAAAAAAATCACTTTCACATGTTTCTTTTTACCTTTTGGTTTGGTTTGTTACTGGGGATTGAACCCAGGAGCATTCTACTTCTGAGATACACCCCCAGCTCTTTTTTTATTTTTTGTTTTGAACACGGTCCCGCTAGGTTGTTGAGAGTCTCACTACATTGCTGAGGCTGGCTTTGAACGAGAGATCAAAGCCTACCAATTACTAGGATTGCAGGCATGTGCCACCATATCAGCCTGTTTTTACCTGTTTTAATGTTGCTACTAGAAAATTTTCAGTTAATTAAGTAGTTGAATTACACTTTCTAAGGATAGCCTTGACCTAGAGATGGAACACTTAGATTTTTGCTTAGAAACAATAAAACAACCAACAGATCTAACAGAATACAGTTTTTCAATTTGACAAATAAAATAATAGTAGTAGTTACAGAGCATTCTAAAAGCACTATATATACTAACGGGTTTAATTTTCACAACAATCCTGCTAAGTACTTTAGTCCCTATTTCACAAACAAGAACCCTGAGTCACAGAGACATGAAGTGTCTTACCCAAGGCCACACAGACAAGAAGTGGGGAGCCAAGATTTTGAGGAGGTGGCCTGGCTGCTGGGTCAGAGCTCTAAACTACCACCTGACTCTCAGTGCAAGAAGCAGTTGCACACTTGTTCCTTTATTTCAAAGTCCCCAAGTCTGGGTAGCCTGTTAGTGAATGTCAGTACCTCCACTTCCTCAGTCACATGGGTTTAAAATCTCATTCATCTTGGACTCCTTTCTCCCCTCAACTCTGGTCACCAGAACCTGGAAGTTAGGGAGGCCATCTCCCCGAGGGGAACAACCTGGGCCAGGTGACTCTAGCAGTGGCCACAGGGGGCCCACTCTTAGCACAGGAAGATGTCCTCCATCTCTGCAGGAGAGCTAGTCCAACAAGGGACCAACCCCCACCCCCATATCCAGTAGTCCAGCATTGGAATAAAATAGAAAAAATTAAACTGCGGCAAACTGGGCCCCCACCATACCAGCACCCTCCATTACTAAGGGGTACTTATTCTTCCTTACTTTAGGATAAATCAGCAGGGGTTGACTATTTTGTCAGTGTGACCTGAGGAAACAATGTGTTTCCTTTCTCCTCTGGTCTGACCCACCATCTACCTCCCGCTGCAAATCCACAAAGACAGGGAGGGATTAGGGGTGGAGGCTAGGAGTTTATTTTTATCCAAGTGGCCTCAAGCAAGAAGGTAGAAAAGAGCTGGGAGTCTACAATCCAAATAAATCTGGAAGGTTGATTAGTTGGGCAGCAAGCATTTTGGCAACTCAAAACAAGCTCACCAGGTTTGAAGTGCAGGAAATCTCATTTCAGAGGAACTTTTTTTAAAAAAACATGGCTTGTATTTGACTCAAGTCTTCGAAGGGTTTTCTCATTAGAGAAGTTGGGAGAGTTGATTGACTGTGTGTCTGGGTCCCACAGCACATATGTGACCACATCTGTTCACAGAACCAGGAAAGATACACAGCCAGGAAACAGAAGCTCTATCCAACGGCAAGAGGGAAGGGACAGTCTCACTTACCTCTAATTCTTGCAGGATCCAGAGATCAACTCAGAGGATGTGCAGAGAAATCAACTGAAGACCTGCCCCCTGCCTCATATGTCCTTATTAAAAGGTCAACTTTAAATAATATAATTCACCTCTTTACCTCTTTTTTTTTCTTTTCCTTTTTTTTTTTAACTTGTTGTCTTCCCTCTAAATTTACAAATACAGCTTGGAATTTCCTAGGTACTTAAGAAGTCCTAGCAGAGAATTCACTTGGAAGTCCTAACATTTTAGCAGTAATTTATGCCAATGAAACATAAAACCAGGGGCAATAGGGGTAGAGCAGTGTAGATGAGGAATAAGAATCTCTTTCTCTGCTGTTGCTAGGTTGGGAATTAAATGGATAGCACTTGCAAACTGTTTCAAACATTTTTTTCCCCTTTTGGCGAGGCTCCACTCAGACATGGGAACAGTCACCATCTTTTGAATGCAGCACGGCACTCTGAAATGACTAAGAAAAAGAGGTAACTCCGTTAGGCAAAGTTCTTCCTAGTGTTATTCTGGAAAACTCTGATCATTTTCTTGTGTAGCCAAAAGCCTTTCAGATACTTTCTCTGTCCTGCTCCCCCTAAGCCGCTCAAAAGGAACCTTGTTTTAAAGCTTTGCACTTGGCACAGCCTGAGAACTGGCCATTTGATTTACAAATAGAATCGAAGCTATTTTTAAGTTGTGTAATAAGCATACACAAAAACTAACCTTCCTTTAACTTTTTAAACACACTCTTGTAATACCATATGCTGCCTCTTCTGACATCTGTCCTCACCAAACAGCTGTGGACAGTCGGTAAAGACAAAGAGTAGTGTGCAACTGGAAATCCAACTAGCTCCAGAAATACTCTATGAAGAAAAGGGACTTTCCGCTATTTGTGCCCGACAGTGCTATATATGCTGCCTAATTATCTTTGGTAGCCTTTGCTATTCAGTCACAGGCAGTAGTAACCTCAAGTTTACAATCACTGTTTTGTTTTGTTTGTTTTTTTGCGGTACTGGGGATTGAACTCAGGGGCATTCTACCTCTGAGCTACACCCCCAGTCCTATTTTTTTTATTCTTTATTTTGAAACAGGGTCTCACTAATAAACAGAGTGCCTCACTAGGTGGCTGAGGCTGGTCGCAAACCCGGATCCTCAGGTCTCAGCCTCCCAAATGCTGGGATTACAAGCGTGCGCCACCACACCTGGCACAATCACTGTTTTTATCTGAAAGTTTTTAACTCCTCACCAATTTATTAAATATCTCTTACTATGCAGCCTATTTTATCTGCAGATGGACAAAATGAAAAGGAGGCACTCTCACCATAAATCTCAGGAAGATAAAACTTTAAAATGCAATGTTGATAGCCAGGCATGGTGGCACAGCCTGTAATCTCAGTACTTGGGAGGCTGAGACAGGAGAATCGCAGGTTCAAGGCCAGCCTCAGCAACTTACTGAGGCCCTCAGCAATTTAGCAAGATGTTAAATGTAAAATAAGAAACACTCCCATTGATGCTATGTATATATGTGAAATTGTCAATGCCAATCTTAATATCATGTACCAGGAAAGGGAGGGAGTGGGGTGGGAGCAGGGGGAACCCACCTAGTGCTCACCTAGTGTCCATGTATGTCCCTGTCACTCTGGCCTTCATTATGATGTGAGATTACAATGCACCATTAAAAGTATATTTAAAAATAAATAAATGAATCCCAGTACTTAGGAGGCTGAGACTGGAGGATCCAGGTTCACCGCCAGCCTCAGCTACTTAGTGAGGCCCTCTGCAACTTAGTGAGACCCTGTTTCAAAATAAAGAATAAAAAAATAGGACTGGGGGTGTAGCTCGGAGGTAGAATGCCCCTGAGTTCAATCCCCAGTACTGCAAATAAATAAATAAATGATTAAATATGACTGGGGTATGTATAGCTCAGAGGTAGAATGATCCTAGTTTCAATCCCTAGAATTAAGATATACATATATAAATATATGTAATATATGTACACATGTATAATATATATATACATATACATATACAGTGTTTCTGCTTTATAGTTTAATGTCACTTCAAAGGCAAACAGCTATTCCCTGAATTGAATCTATACAAGCAAAACAAAACAAAATCATTTTTGGTCTCTTACATACTCCTTTTATTTTTTTTCCTCCCCTACCTCCCCTTGCTTACAAATATCCCAATAAATATGAATTTCATGCATAATGTTTTATTCCATGTAAACTGATCAGTGAATTTAGATAAAAAAAAAACAATAAAAGTAAAATAAATTAAATAGCACAGTATAAACTAAATATTAGGTTAAATACAAATAAAAAGCAATAATCAGGCAAGGGTCGTAGCTGCTAATTATCTACAGCATTTTTTTTTTTTTTTTTTTTTGCGGTACTGGGGATTGAACTCAGAGGCATTCTACCTCCGAGCTATACCCCCAGCCCTATTTCTTATTCTTTATTTTGAAACCGAGTCTCACTAAGTTGCGGAGTGCCTCACTAGGTAGCTAAGGCTGGCCGCGAACCTGGATCCTCCAGTCTCAGCCTCCCGAATGCTGGGATTACAAGCGTGCGCCACCACGCCGCCCGGCTTACAGCATTTATTATTATAAAACAAATCTGGCCCACACCTCTTTTAGTACAGTTCATAAACTAAGAATGATTTTTCATTTTTAAATACTTGGGAGGAAATGAAAAGAAGAATGATATCATGACAAGCAAAAATACAAACTCCAAATTTCAGCATCCATAAATAAAGTTCTGTTGGTACACAGCCATGCTCACTTGTTTATGCATCATCTGTGACTTCTCTCAAGATACCAAGGCAGCGCTGAGTGGCTGCAATGAAAACCATGAGGCCAGGCTTGGTGGCACATACCTGTAATCCCAGTATTGGGGATGCTGAGTCAGGAAGATTACAGGTTCATGGACAGCCTCAGCAAAGCAAGACTCTCTTCAACCTAGCAAGACCTTGTTTCAAAATAAAAATAAAATAGGAGCCGGCCTTGGTGGCACACGCTTATAATCCCAGTACTTAGAGGCTGAGACAGGAGGATCCGGGTTCGCGGCCAGCCTCAGCTACTTAGTGAGGCCCTCTGCAACTTAGTGAGACCCTGTTTCAAAATAAAGAATAAAAAATAGGACTAGGGGTGTAGCCCAGAGGTAGAATGCCCCTGGGTTCAATCCCTAGTTCTGCAAAAAAATAAAATTAAAATAATAAAATAAAATAGGGCTGGGGGTATAGCTCAGAAGTAGAATGCCCCAGGTCCAATCCCCAGTACCACCAAAATAATAATAATAATTAGTAGTAGTAGTAGTAGTAGTAGTAGTAGTAGCAGTAGTAGTAAAGATCATGATGTGAGTAAAATCCACATTTACCTTTTTTTTTTTGGTACTGGGGATTGAACCCAGGGGCATTCTACCTCCAAGCCACACCCCAGCCCTTTTTATTTTGAAACAGGGTCTCTGTAAGTTGCTGAGGCTGACCTCAATCTTCAATCTTCAATCCACCTGTCTCGGCCTGCCAAGTACTAGGATTACAGATGTGCACCACCACACCCAGCTGTATGTACCTTTTATAGAAAAGGCTTGCTACCCCCTCTGATAAGGTTCACTTTTTAGGGATGCCTCCTCCTTTTTCATGGAATAAGGTTGAAGGCCCACGTGAGCCGAAATCAATCATCACAGGGCGATTTGGACTCATGCCACAGGCTGTGCTCATTGGGAGACATTGGTATTAATAGGTGATACTGGGAAGTGCCAGGTAACATATAACTAATATTTCCTGAATGTTTATTATATGACAGGCACTGTAATAATGTTTTAAATAAATGTACTAAAAATAGAAAAATAAATGGTGAATTAGTTTAATAATATTTTATTTAACCCAATATTTCAAAAATGTTACCATCAAACACATAATCAATATGAAAAATTATGAGTTTTATTGCAGCTTTGGTAGCAAGTATTCAAAATTAAATGTGCATTTTATACTCAAAGCCCATCTCCATTTGTCTGAGCCACATTTCCATCACTCAAAAAATCACAATAACTAGCTGAGCATAGTGGCACACACCTGTAATCCCAATATTTGGACGGCTGAGACAGGAGGACCTCAGAAATCTAGCAAGACCCTATTTCATGTAGCTCACAGATAAAGTGCCCTTGGGTTTAATT
>PVLC010040480.1:0-13826 GCA_004027655.1 Graphiurus murinus
TTTTTTTTTTTTTTTTTTTTTTTTTTTTTTTTGTGATACTGGGGGTTGAACTCAGGGGCATTCTACCTCCGAGCTATACCCCCAGCCCTATTTTTTTTTATTCTTTATTTTGAAACCGAGTCTCACTAAGTTTCGGAGTGCCTCACTAGGTAGCTGAGGCTGGCGGCAAACCTGTATCCTCCGGTCTCAGCCTCCCAAATGCTGGGATTACAAGCATGCACCACCACGCCCAGTTTACTCACCACATTTTAAACCTTCAACCTATCATTTCTGCCTATTCCCCACTCCTTCTGCCCCTGAGTCAAGTCACTTATAAGAAATTACATTTATTTCCTAGCTGGTCTCCTTCCTTGTATCAGTCAAGATCTGCTGCAAATTACAGAAGACTCAACTCTAGTGGCTCAACCACAAAAAGATTTGTCTCAAAGAATCCTGGGAGACAAATACCATCCCTGGATCCAGGAAACTGCAATAGTATGTAGCTTCTCTTATTTACTTGAATTTAAAAATACAAGGGGCTGGGGATGTGGATCAGTGGTAGAGTGCTTGCCAGGCATGGTGGCACACGCTTGTAATCCCAGTACGTGGGAGGCTGAGACAGGAGGATCGCAGGTTCAAGGCCAGCCTCAGCTGCTTAGGCCCTCCACAACTTAGTGAGACCAAGTTTCAAAATAAAGAATTAAAGCCGGGCGTGGTGGCGCACACTTGTAATCCCAGCATTCAGAAGGCTGAGACCGGAGGATCCAGCTTTGAGGCCAGCCTCAGCTACCTAGTGAGGCACTCCGCAACTTAGTGAGACTCAGTTTCAAAATAAAGAATAAAAAACAGGGCTGGGGGTATAGCTTGGAGGTAGAATGCCCCGGAGTTCAATCCCCAGTACCGCAAAAAAAATAAAAAAATAAAAGAATTAAAAATAAATAGGGGTTAAGGGTGTAGCTTAGAGGTAGAATGCCCCATGATTCAATACCACCACCCCCCAGTACCGCAAAAAAAAAACACCTTTGAGCAGAGTGTGGTAGTGCATGCACGTAATCCTAGTACTTGGGAGGTTGAGACAGGATGTCAGCCTCAGTGAAGCTCACATCTCAGCAACTCAGTGAGGCTCACATCACCTTGTAAGACTCTGTTTACAAATAAATAAAAGAGGTCTGGGGTGTGGCTGGGTTCAATCCCCGGCACCACACTATACATATATATATATATATATATATATATATATAAATTTTTTACTGTATATTAAAATGTAAATCCAAAAAAGGATCAAACATGTCATCGAAAAGGCAAATATGTATAGCACAATTCATTATCAGTTTTACTTTTATTTTTACTTCTTTTTATTTAATTTATTTTTAGGTATTTATTTACTTATGGTGCTAGAGATTGAACCCAGGGCCTCATGCATGCTAAGCACATATTCTACTACTGAGTTAGTTATACCCCAAGCCAGTTTTACTTTTGTGTGTGTGTGTGTGTGTGTGGTACTAGAAATTGAACCCAGGGGCATTCTACTTCTGAGCTACATGCCCAGCCCTATTTTATTTTTTATTTTGAAACAAGGTCTCACTAAGTTGTAAAGGGCTTCATTAAATTGCTGAAGCTGGCTGTGCACCTACAATCCTCCAGTCTCAGTGTCACAAGTAGTGGATGACAAGCATGCAACACCACACCTGGCTCAAATTTACATTTAAATGGTGCTCTATAAACTGTAAAAGCTTTATTTCACAACTTTTTTCTTTTTTGTGAATTGTATTTTATTGTTTCAAGAGGTTATTTCAAGCAAACAAATTTAAAATGTTTCAAATAAACAATAACTTGTCAAAAGAGAAAAAAAATCTAGAAACAGGAAATTCTCAGATGAAGCAAGAAGCAGGGTTCTTCCCATCTTTGTGCTTTGCCTGTTTTAATATGTAAGCCAGAGGCTAAGACAAGAGGATCCCAGGTTCTCAGCCAGCTTCAGCAACTTAATATGTAAGCCCCATCCCCTGCTCATGCCTCAGGTTCCATTGTGGTTGTTTCACCTCCCGAACTTTGCATCTGCATTCTGCCAGAAAGGGTAATCTCTTTACCCAAATTATGTAATATGGCTACCACTATCTACAAGAAATTCTGGGAAGTATTTTTAGCTGAGTATATTGCCACCCAAATTGAAACTGGAATTACACTGGTAAAGAAAGGTAGATATTACTAAATGGGCAACTAATTGTGTCTGCCACACTCCTGAAACAGGAAAAACAAAACTTTTAAGCATTAGGGCCTTGAAGACAAGTCCCCTGCAAGGTACTGTGATACAAGTCTATAATCCCAGCTAAAGGCCCAGGGGTGTATTCAACTCCTTGCCTGCCTTTCCAGCCTTCCCTCTCTTCTCCTTTTGAATTATTGGTAGGCCTTCCAGAATTGCATGCTGGCTCTTGCCATTGAACCCTTTTTACATGTTTGCATGCAACAACCCAAAATGTATTTCTTTTCTTGCCTTCACTCTTCTCCCTTCATTAGGGGAAGAGAAACACATAGCATTTGAAACTCCTTCCTGTTTAGAGGACTTGCTCTCCTTTTCAATCTAAGCATGAGGCTGCAGTCCATCCCCATCCCCATCATAGAAGGTGAAGGCCACACACCTACTTTGTCAGCCTCCCTTGAGGCAGTATGTGCCGCCCAGGCCCAGGTAATCAGGTATGTCCACTCCCAATTTTTCAATCAGGAATTAGTAATACAAAAAGCAGGTAGGGTGGAAACCCTTTCATCTTTGACATCAACCCACCCGTGCATCCTCTGTGGCTTCCTGTTCCTGACCCAAACTCACACGGGAATCGCTAAGGGCAGCATTGCTGGAGCTGCAGTTGGGCTCCGGACAGTAGTGTCTGCACCACTGGTTTTCTGGCATAATTCTGCCGTGATCTGGGACTCTGCCTAGCCTAACTTTCTCCTGCTCCATTTTCCAAAAGCGATTCACAGCCCTCCTGGCAATTCAACCAGCTATTCAATATCCTTCCAGTAAGTTTCTGCTTAAATCATCCCCAATATATTTTCTTTCCACTTTACCCCACTGTCATCTGCTGGGGAAATGCATATTCTCTCTCTCTCTTTTTTTAAGTGTCTCTTCAATCTCCCAGGCTGATTCAGGACCCCTCCCCCTACTTTAATTCCCCCAGTCCCCAGATATCAAGGATCGAATTGCACCGTTTCTGCCTGTTTGCTTTGCTGTGGTTTGAATGTTCCCACCAAAGCTCATGTTGAAATGTAATCCCCAGTGTAAGAAATTGAGAAGGGGATCTTATTCTGACTATGGTATTTGGAGGTGGGAGCTTTGGGAGGTGGTTAATGTTATATGAGGCCTTAGGATGGGCCTAACCCATGGGGACTGTGGCTTTATAGGAAGAAGAGAGAGCTCAGCTGGGATACTCAATCCCTCTTGCCAGGTGATGCCTTGTGCTGCCTTGGGACTCTGAAGGCTCCCCACAAGCAAGAAGAACCTCACTAGATGCACTTCTCTGATCTTGAACTTCCAGCCTTTGGAACCATGAGCTAAATAAACCTCTTTTCCTTATAAATTACCCAGTTTGTGGTTTTGAGTTATAGAAGTAGAAAATGGGCTAAAGACTACCTCTTTTCCACTAAATGGTAAATTTCCTGAGAAGGTATAAAGGGACCATTCTCTTATCTTTGTAGCCCTGCCTAGCACAGAAAAGGTACTCAACTTTTTGATAAAGGAATACATATACAGATACACACTCCACCCTAGAATGGCAAAAAAAAAAAAAAAGTCAGAGGCAAGACTATTCAACATGTTGAGACTATTTTTTTTGTAACAGTACAGGAATGTCCTCCTTTTTTCAAAGGTAGTAACCTTTGCCTTAGTATGAGTCCATTTAATATATAGTATCCTCCAACTAGAATAGGGCTGATTTAAAAGCGGACAAAGAACAACAGCCTACACACCCCTCCTTTCCTTCACATTGCCTTCCCCTTCCCTATTTTTCCCCTCTTTGCACTGAAAGATCAGGTTGCAGCAGAAGGCAAGCATGTGCCAACCCCCATTTCTGTGGATCACCCTCTTTCTCCTGAGAGCAGTTCACTTTCAGGCTGGCATATGTCACCTCTGCCTGTAGTAAGCAAAGGAAAAATCCACAGATGATATTGAGGGAGCGGGAGAATGGGGAAGAGGCTCTGCACTTCACTCCTCAGAGGAAACTATTTCACTCCTCTTTCCACGTTTCTCTTCTCCTGAGTTCCTCCACCCACCCCCACCACTGCCAGTCCTGTGCATCCTTGGGAGCTAGCTTTTTCTAATCCCACCTCATGCTGTGCACTGCCTTGAGGATTTTCCTTCTAGACCCCAACTTCTTCACTCTTTCATAGTACAGGACAATTGAGACTTGTCCCTGTATGCCAGAGTTGAAATGTCTAGCAATGGAAGAGCTTTGTTCAAAAGATTGAGGGAGTTATAAATATACTAACGAGTTGGGTGTGGTGACACATGCTTATAATCCCAGTACTTGGGGACTGAGATGGGAAGATCGCAGATTCACAACCAGCCTCAGCTACTTAGTGAGGCCCTGTGAAACTTAGTAAGACCCTGTTTCGAAATAAAGAATAAAAAAGAAAATAGGGCTGGGGTGAAGCTCAGAGGTAGAATGCCCTGGGTTCAATCCCTGGTACTGCAAAAAAAAAAATTTTTTTAATAAATAAATATACTATCAAGCTGGGCATGGTGGTACACCCTTGTAAACTCAGTACTTGGGAGGCTAAGACAGGAAGATTGCAGGTTTGAGGCAGCCTCAGCAACTTAGCAAGACCCTGTTTCCAAATAAAAAATAAAATAGAGCTGGAGATGTAACTCAGAGGTAGAACACCCCTGGGTTCAGTCCCTATCCCCAAAATAAATAAATAAATATACTATCAAGATTTCCTTTCCCCAAATATTTCTCTACCCATTTTTTAGCAGAAGATAAACCCTGCAACTTCCTGTAAATAAACCAAAGTGAACTATTTGAAAATTGTAATCAGTTACTCCATAAATAAATGCCAACTCTTAATCATCCCTTCCTTTCTAAATCCAGATCCTTCTCAGTGTTCCTCATACTAATTTGGGCATCTCCAGTCATCAAGCAAGACACACCCACCAGGAATCATCCTGATACTTCCCTGTCCTTCATCCTATTACCTATCCAACCCCAATGGCACTGAGTGTACCCTAAATATGCTGAGAATGGACTTTGTTCTATACCACTACCACCCAGGCTAAACAACACCACTGTCATCTCAACTACTCCTCAGACTCCTACTTGTCTCCTCCACTCACTCTTCTTCCCCTCCTACCTACTCTTTAAAAATGTACTTGAGAAGCTGGACATGGTGGGGCACGCTTGTAATCCCAGTACTTGGAAGGCTGAGACAAGAGGATCTCACGATCCCCGCCAGCCTCAGCTACTTAGTGAGGCCCTCCACAACTTAATTAGTCCCTGTTCCAAAATTTAAAAAAAAAAAAAAAATGGGGCTGGGGTGTGTACCTCAGATGTAGAATGCCCCTGAGTTCAATCCCCAGTTCTGGGGAAAAAAAAAAGACTGTAATCATTAGCATGACCCTAGAGCTCTCCATGATCCTTCATGGTATTCCTCCTGGACCTCCCTTCCCCCATTCTGTGGCCAGATATACCATCCTTCTTTGAGTTCCCTGAAGAAATCATATTCTTTTTCCCACCTTAGAAATTTAGCACATGCTCCAATGTCTTCCTCCTCATCAAACTGGTCAGGCCCGCCAGTCATGGTGGCTCACACGTGTAATCCCAGTACTTGGGAAGCTGAAACAGGAGGATCACAGGTTATAGCAATTTAGCGAGACCCTGTTTCAAAATAAAAAATAAGCTGGGTGTGGTGGCGTACACCTGTAATCCCAGTACTTGGGAGGCTGAGACGGGAGGATCCGGGTTTTCGGCCAGCCTCAGCTACTTAGTGAGGCCCTCTGCAATTTAGTGAGACCCTGTTTCAAAATAAAGAATAAAAAATAGGACTAGGGGTGTAGCTTGGAGGTGGAATGCCCCTGAGTTCAATCCCCAGTACCGCAAAAATAGATTAATTAATTAATTAATTAATTAATTTAAAAGGGCAGGGAGTACAGCTCAGAGGTAAAACCACCTACCGCCTGGGTTCACTTCCTAGAGTCCCCCCAAAATTGATCAGGCCCCCTTTTTAAGTGACTTAAACCATTTTATTCTTTTTCTTCACAACATTTATCATACTTTGTAATACATTAGCATGCCTATTTGCTTTTCTTCCTGCAAGAATGTGTGTAACCTGTAAATCTGGAATTAATAGGCCTTCTATAAATAATTTTGTTAAATGAATTTTGTGGTTTTAAAAGTCAGAAAGCAAGAGTTCAAAATGCCTGGTGGGGAAGGAGGTGGAGTCTGTGATAAGGGAGAGTAGACTCTGTTTCCTTCGGCTTTAGGGGATGAAGCAAAACTTCCTAAACACCTCTATGTCCTGACTGCACAGATCAGCAAGAATCTTGCAATGGAACCACCTGACATTCTGCAGTGCCATTTAGCATGATTCATGAAGCTGCTGTTTTGCTTTAACACACCACGTTCATTGTAAAGGAGTTTCATCTCCGGAGGTTTTATCAGTAGAGGCATTCTTGTGTAGTGAAGCTGTGGAAAAGGGAAATGAGAGATAAAGTTGGCCTAGGACATGTGTACAGCTTGTTTCCCAAGTCTTCTCTGCAGAGGAGCCTTACTCTGGAGGTCTTGTTCCCTGGTTTACCCAATTGTCCCCAAGAATATCTGGTCTCTACACACTAGAGACCTCTCTGCATACTAGAATGCGAATAATTAATGACATTCCCTAAGCCTTTGCTCCTACAGGGGTTAGAGAAATAGAAGCTCTAAACCCAGAACTTTCAGATAAAACATGATCTGTTCTAGGTGAAGTCCTGAGAGAATACTGAGAGCTTGAGCTCTTGTTACAATGTCTAATTTCCTTCCAATTTGCATGAATTCGAATTGCCAAGCTCACCCAAGCTCTCAGACCAGATGCCACAGGAAATGAGTTCTTTCTACTGCCTTTTTACTCTCCCCTACACCTATTTACCAGCCTTAGGTTCTAGAACAGTTTCTCAGGCCCAAAGATTGGGTATGATTGGACTGAGGATGTAGCTTAGTGGCAGAGCACTTGCCTAGTATGCGCAAGGGCCCTGAGGTTCAATTTCTAGTGCGCTCACGTGGACACACACACGCGCGCGCGCGCGCACACACACACACACACACACACAGTGGTCCTGATGGACTTAGGTTTACCTTAGCAGCTTTGTCTAGTGTTAAGCTGCCAGAGGAAGGACATCAAACCTTATCAAGGCCAGGTCTCCATTGGTATCTCAGGCCATTCAGAAGACCCAAGGGACAGAGACTGTGGCTCCTGGGCTTTATTCTCTTGATGATCTCTGGTGCTTGAGGTTAGGGACAGAGAAGCAACTGGGCTTGGAGGGCTTCTCACTCAGCCACTGAGGTAGAGCCCAGCTCATTCTTTTCATTTTTACCCTAATGAAAACTGCATTACATTTGTCAGCAAATAATTTTGAGAAATATGTTTTCTTCCCAAATATATTCATATAAGACATGAATCTCAGACTATTTGTGCAGAATAAGAACTTTAGGCATTTTACCTACCACTACATATCAGTCCAAAGATAAGTATACATTTAGTATCCATCTAAAATTCACTTGTCTTCTAGACATTAAGTCACATACACTGGTGGAGACAGAAAATGTTCTGAAAGGATGTGTGCTTAGATGTAAGAGCACAGAAAATCTTTCTATTTTGGTACACGGCGCTGGTGCCGGGTTCGTCAACTTTTTCCATAAAGGATCAGCAGTAAATATTTTTTACTCTGGGCCACATGGTTTCTGTAGCAACTACTGAACCCTGCCTTTGTAGTTCAAGAGCAGCCAAAATAATCTGTAAACAGATTAGTATATTCCAATAAAACTTTATTTACAAAAACATGTAGTTGACTGTATTTGGGCCACAGGCTATGTTTTTCAGAAGACTCTCTCCAGTGTTTTGTTTGTTTGTTTGTTCTTGTTTTTTGTTGTTGTTTTTTAATTTGGGGTACTGGGGATTGAACCTAGGGGCATTCTGCCTTTCGGCTATATCCCTAGCCCAATTTTTTTTAACAGGGTCTCACTAAATTGCAGAGGCTATTCTCAAATCTGCAATCCTTCTGTTTCAGCCTCCCAAGTACTAGGATTATAGGCATGTGCCACCATACCTGGCTCCAGTATGAATTTTTTGGGGGGGGAGCTTTTTTTTTTTCAGTACTGGGGATTGAACTCAGGGGCATTCTACCTCTGAGCTACACTACCAGCCCTATATTTATTTTGATTTTGAAGCAGAGTCTCACTACTTGCTGAGGCTGTCCTCAAACCTGTAACCCTCTTGTCTCAGCCTCCCAAATACTGGGATTACAAACGTGCAACCACCATGCCTGGCTCCAGTATGATTTTTTAAAACATTTCCCATAGGAGGATTATAGGTTTGCAACCAGCCTCAGCAACTTAGTGAGACCCTGTTTCAAAATAAAGCCAGAGGTGGTGGTACACGCTTGTAATCCCAGTACTTGGGAGGCTGAGACAGGAGGATTGCAGGTTCACAGCCAGCCTCAACAACTTAATGAGGCCCTGTTTCAAAATAAAAAAATAAATAAGTAAAATCAGGCTGGTAGAGCCCTGAGATCAATCCCCAGTACCACCACCACCAAAAAAAAAAGTCTTCCCAGCCAGGCACACCTGTAATCCCAGTACATGAAAGGCTGAGACAAGAAAATCACAGGTTTGAGGACAGCCTCAGCAACTTAGCAAGACTCTCCACAACCAAGTGAGACCCTGTTTCAAAATAAAACATAAGGCTAGGGTTGTAACTCAAAGGTAGAATGCCCCTGGGTTCAGTCCCCAGTACCACAAAAAATAAATAAATAAAAGGTCTTCTCAAGTTAGCACTGTGAAGCTGTGAATATATGATTAATTAGGCCACTGTTAAGAGACTGATTAATATTTCGCTAGTTCTTCCCAGTTTATACACATCTAGGAAATCCTATTAGTTCCACTAAATAAGGATCCTGAGAAGCCGGGCGTGGTGGTGCGTGCTTGTAATCCCAGTACTTGGGAGGCTGAGACCGGAGGATCCAAGCTCGTGGCCAGCCTCAGCTACTTAGTGAGGTACTCTGAAACTTAGTAAGACCCTGTTTCAAAATTTCAAAATAAAGAATAAAAAAATAGGACTGGGGATGTAGCTTGGAAGTAGAATGTCCCTGGGTTCAATCTCCAGTGCCACAAAAAAAAAAAAAAAAAAAAAGATCCAGAGAGGGGACAGCAATGTTTTCTAAGATCATTTTATCTCTATACATCAAAATGGCTCAGAACTTCCAGAATTCTCTTCTGTACATTGAGTTTGTCCCTCTCACCAGTGAAACTGGATGGGGTGCAGGTCCTAAAAATGCTTGCTTATCTTCTCCTCTTGCTGTGGTTTGCCATAGAAACTACTCCTCAGAAAACAGGGAGTACTATATCTGTTCTTGTAAACAAAGAGCTTTAGTCCTAGAGCATCTTTATTTGGGGGGGGGGGGGAGCGGTTCTGGAGATTGAACCCATGGGCATTCTACCTCAGAGCTACACCCCGACCCCTATTTTTTATTTTGAAACAGAGTCTCACTAGGTTGCTAAGGGTCTCACTAAGTCACTGAGGCTAGCTTCTAACCTGTAATCCTGTCTCAGCCTCCCACCAACTGGGATTACAGGCATGTGCCACCATGCCTGACTTAAGAGCATCTTAAGTGTGGTCTGAATTCAGTTTATAAGTTTATTTGTAAACTAGCTTCAGAGAATAAGAACAGGATCTTTGAAGTTGGGGAGACTGGAATTCACATCTAGTTTCCTTCTCTTTATTGCTGTGTAACTTTGGGAAGGTTTCTTAACCTCTCTAAGCTTTAGTTTCCTTACCTACATAAAGTAGTAATCATTACTTCCATTTCCTGACATTTCAAGTAGTGCTGTGGACATGGCGATAAGTGCTTCTCTCATTTAACATCGAGAATTTGGCACAGCTGGTTTACAGAGGACGAACGGAGAGCAAGCTCACCTGCTGTCACTGTTCCTTTTCCCCAGAGTGGGTCCCTCTTAGAAGGAGACATAGGAGAGGATGAAAGAGGCCATTTGATAAGCCAGGTGTGGTAGCACACACTTGTAATTCCAGTACTTGGGAGGCTGAGACAGGAGTGCGCGGCAGTGGCAGCCGCCATTTTGGTAGCCCCCCACAGCACCAGGGATCTACCCAAAAGATCTGCAGAGGCCAAACCAGGTCTGTTCTTACAAACTTGCAGGGTTTTTTATTTTTTATTTTTCTTGTTGTTGTTTTTTGTTTTCTGGGTTTGTTGTCTTGTTTTGTTTTGTTTTTACTCTGTTTTCACTTTGCATTGCTTTGATTTATCTGTTTGTTTGGAGGATTGGTTGCTTTGTTAGTTTTTGCTAGACCCTAAAAGTCAACACCTGAAACCCACAAAAGGCACCAATAGAGTGGGAAGAAGAAGTCCCAGAGTAATTCCAACTCAGTACAAGATACCATTCACAGAGATAAAATAAAAATAAGAAACCTATAAATTCAGAGAAAGCGTGCATGAGCAGCAAAGATATAAATTTAAGAACAGGGAAACCATGGGAAGGAAAAATAGCAAAGAAACAATGAGTCAACACAATCCCACAATAACAGAACTCAACAACACTGAATGGCAGAGATTACCAGAAGAACAATTCAGATCTTTAATAATAGAATTGATACAAAACTTCCAAAAAGAATGCAGAGAGAGCTGGAAAGAAATAAAGGAACAAATAAACAAAGAATCTGACACCCTGAGCAGGAATCATAGAGAAGCCTTGAGGGAAGTGAAAGATGTGAAAGATTCAATAATAGAAGTGAAGGCATCAGTACAAACTATGAACAGTAGATTAGACCACATGGAAAATAGAATATCACTCCTAGAAGATGACCATTCCAAAAATGAATCCATTGTATATAATCTAGAAAAAATAATTTGACACTATGAATCAGACATCGATGAGATCTAGGCCAACTTTAAAAGAGCTAACCTAAGAATAATAGGCATAGAAGAGGGATAAAAGTTGAAACTAATGGAATAAACAACCTTTTCAAAGAAGTAATATCAGAGAATTTTCTAAACATAGAAAGAGAAGTAGACACACAAGTGTAGGAAACATATAGAACCCCCTTTAGACAAGACCAAAGAAGAGCTTCACCACACCACATAATAATCAAACTGACTAATGTAGAGGCTAAGGAAATAATTCTAAAGGCAACAAAAGTAAAAAGTCAAGTGACATTTAGAGGCAAACCAGTTAGAATCACTCCAGACCTCCCAAACCAAGTCATGAAAGCCAGGAGGGGCTGGAGTAACATATTCCAAACTCTGAAAGAAAATAACATGTAGCCAAGACTCTCCTACCCAGCAAAACTCTCTCTCAAAATTGATGGGGATATAAAAACCTTCCATGACAAACAGAAACTGAAAGAATTTATGTCTTCCAAACCAGCACTAGAGACAATACTCAAAGAGATTAACTACAAAGAAGAACTAACAAGTAAACGTCAGAACTAGAGAAACAATAATTTCTAGGAAGCAAACAACTAAGCAAAGAAGAACAAACACTACCACAAACAGAAGTCAAAATTCAGAATGGTAGGAATTAAAAATCACCTCTCAATAATCACACAATATAAATGGTCTCAACTCCCCAATAAAAGGGCACAGGTGGCAAAATGAATCAAAACCCAGAATCCATCTATATGCTGCCTGCAAGAAACACACCTTACAAACTAAAGGTGAAGGGCTGGAGTAAGGTAATCCATGCCAATGGAACTCGAAGACAAGCAGTAATAGCAGCTATGATATAGGATAAATTAGATTTCAAGCCTAAGCTTATCAAAAGAGACAATGCAGGTCATTTTTTACTAGTAAAAGGAACACTCCAGCAAGAGGAAATAACAATTATCAATATCTATGCCCCAAACATAGGTGCAGCCACTTTCATAAAACAAACTCTGCATGATATAAAGTCACACATAGATCCCAATACATTAATACTAGGAGACTTCAGTACTCCTCTCATATCACTAGACCGATCTTCTTTTAAAAAAGGTCAGTAAAGATGCTTTGGAGCCAGGCGTGGTGGCGCACGCTTGTAATCCCAGCATTCAGAAGGCTGAGACTGGAGAATCCCTGTTCGTGGCCAGCCTCAGCTACCTAGTGAGGCACTCCACAACTTAGGGAGACCCTGTTTCAAAATAAAGAATAAAAAATAGGGCTGGGGGTATAGCTCGGAGGTAGAATGCCCCTGAGTTCAATCACCAGTACTGCAAAAAAAAAAAGATGCTTTGGACCTAAATAATACCATAACCAAATGGACCTGTTAGACACATACAGAATATTTCACCCAACTACAGCTGTATTCACATTTTTCTCAGCAGCACATGGAACCTTCTCCAAAATAGACCACATTCTGGGCCACAAAGAGAGCACTGGCAAATTCAAAAAATGTAACATAATTCCCTGCATCTTTTCAGACCACAATGGAGTGAAACTAGAAATCAACTCTAAGAAGACCCAGAGTAACCATGTAAACACATGGAGACTGAACATTGCTGAATGAGGAACGGGTCATAGAAGAAATAAGGGGAGAAATTAAAAAATTCCTAGAAACCAATGAAAACAGAGACACAACATATCAAAACCTCTGGGACACCTTAAAGGCAGTACTAAGAGGAAAATTTATAGCACTGAGTGCCCATATAAGAAGAACAGAAACTCACCAAATAAATAACCTAATGACACAGCTCAAAGCCCTTGAAAAACAAGAACAGTCCAACCCCAAAGCCAGTAGAAGACAGGAAATCATGAAAATCAGAGCAGAAATTAATGAAATAGAGAACAAAAAAACAATACAGAAAATCAACAAAACCAAAAGCTGGTTTCTTGAAAAAATAAACAAGATAGATAAACCATTGGCCAACCTAACCAAAAGAGAGAATCAACCCAAATTACCAAAATAAGAGATGAAAAAGGTGATATTACCACCGACAGTATGGAAATACAGAGGATAGTCAGAAACTATTTTGAAAAACTATACTCCAACAAAATGGAAAATCTGGAAGAAATTGACAATTTTTTAGATACAAACAACCCTCCTAAACTGAGTCAAGAAGATATAGAAAACTTAAATCAACCAATAAAAATAAAGGAAATAGAAACAGCAATAAAAAGTTTACCATCAAACAAAAGCCCAGGGCCAGATGGTTTTCCAAGTGAATTTTATAAAACATTTATGGAAGAACTAATCCCAATATGTTGGGAGCGGTGAAGCTGCTGCGCCTAAAAGATGGCAACTGCAGTAAAGTACCTCAGTGCAGTAAAGTACCTCAGTGCAGTAAACAACTCCTAATAAGGCATTGTGGTAAAACAGCAATGCTAGCTGGTGAGCAGGCTTAGTTTTCTGACCAATTAGAGTACAGATACGTGCCTGATCCTGATTGGCCAGAAGCAGACATATAAGCCTCTGTTCTGGGCCACGGCCGCCGCCATTACCCGCATGAAGATAAGCAATCCTGAGTAAAGCTTCTCGCAGAAGGAACCTGGATGTCGTGTGTTTTTCTCCGCTGGACGGACTCAAGCGCGCGACATATGGTGGCCCGGACGGGGATCTTCTCCTCCCGTACGAGGTTCCAGAACTGCATGAAGTCAGGGCGATCGATCGGTAAGAGCCGGTAAG
>PVLC010040481.1:0-13821 GCA_004027655.1 Graphiurus murinus
TCTGCGTTGTCGGAAGTGGAGGGCCTTCCTGTCAGCGGTGGGGATTGGGGAGCATCCTGGCCCCTCCCCGACTGCTGAGTCTGTGCTGGAAAAGGGTCTCTGCATAGAGGGGTTTGATTTCCTAACCTCGAGCCCCCCCCCTCCCGCCTCTTGCTTTTTTTTTTTTTTACTTTTTATTATTTTTATATAATAATTGGTGCATTGTAATCATACATCTTTGTTAGGTACAAGCTGCTAAAGGCATATATGCACACATCCCCCCTTGCATTTTGATTTTGTTACTTGATTCTCCCACCTCCCTTTTCAGATAATGACTAGCTTTTTAATCTATTGCTTTCTGAAAGTTTGGACATACCATTTCCTCCCCCATCACATGCAGTCAGCCAAAATTTGAAGTAATATTAAAAAATTAATTTCTAGGAGCGGTGTAGAGGCCCGTCAAGTCAACGGGAGGCTGATAGAATTTTCCTGTGGTCTTTCATGTAGTAGCTCTCTACCGGTGGCCCGGTGGCCCTGTTTTGCTTTTTTTTTTTTCTTTTAGGTACTGGGGTTTGAACTCAGGAGCATTCTACCTCTGAGCTATACCCCCAGACCTATTTTTTTTATTCTTTATTTTGAAACAGGGTCTCACTAAGTTGCAGAGTTCCTCACCAGGTAGCTGAGGCTGGCCTCGAACCCGGATCCTCCGGTCTCAGCCTCCCAAATGCTGGGATTACAAGCGTGTGCCACCACGCCCGGCTTGCCTTGTTTCTGTTGCTTTCCCTTTCCCTCTTTCCTCCTGTCCTCCAACCTCCTCTCCTTGCCCCCTTTCCTGAGACAGAAAGCAGAGACTTGATCAAACCTCATCTTCATCAGTTACTACCTTGGACAAGTCATTTAGCATCCAGTTCTTTATCTGCAAAATGAAGTCAGTGCTCAACTTGCATCAGCTTATATTGTTGGACTGATAAAATATATTACATATAATAAAGTACTCACCATGTAGAATACACTCCAGGGGGATACTTGTAACAATAAGTTATGGTGCTGCCCTTCTGAATAAAATGAGTTTTCTAACCAACTCATGCTCTACCCTTTAAGCAATCTTTAGCCCCGGGATCTCAGATCAACCCTTCTACTTCCATATTCATATCATTCCCCCAAAAAAGGAGACCAGTGTTAATTTTCTCCCACTTGAACATCCACTTAGCCTCCTAAACAGTCTCTCTGCCTTCATGCTCACCCCACACTAGGCTATTTTCCAAACAACGGTCAGTGTGGTCTTTTAAAAATGAAAATTAAGCCAAGTGTGGTAGCACACGCCTGTAATCGCAGTACCTGGGGAGCTGAGACAAGAGGATCTCAGGTTGGAGACCAGCCTTGGCAACTTAGTGACACCCTGTTTCAAAATAAACAAAATCAGGCTGGTATGTAGTTCAGAGGGAGAATGCTTTTGAGTTCAATCCCTAGTAGCAGAAATAAATAATAAAGAGGAGGGGTTGGGCCTAGCAGAAGGGTTTAGGTCATTATGGGCATGCCGTTGAAGGGGACAGTAGTATACCAGTGTCTTTCTCTTTGCTTTGCAGCCACCATGAAGTGAGCAGCTTGCTTTACCATGCACTCCTCACCATGATGTTACCTTACCATATGCTCCAAAGTAATCCACCATGGACTGAATCCTCCAAAACTGTGAGCCAAGGCAAATCTTCTTTTTAAGTTGCTTTATCTCAGATGTTTCTTACAGTAATGGAAAGCTGACTAATACACCCTCTATTTATTGATACCTTGTTTATTGCCAGAGTACTGAAATTAATGATTCATTGATTGAGTGAATGAACCTACAATTTAGGAGGAAAACAATTTATAAACAATTAGCTCAAGCTAAAAGTTTGAAGAAACAAATGCAATAATTTTTGACAAAAGGAGAATCACAGGATTAACCAACTTCTAAAATCAAAACAATAAAAAAGATTGTTGTTAATAAGTGGTATGATTCTATGGCGTGTTGTCAAGACACAGGTAAATATAATTCTGCCCCAGAAAAGTTACAGAAAGACAAAGGAATGAGAAAATCTGACTCTCCTTAACCCCGAAGGTGAAAAAAACTTACTCCACAATTCAAGTGGGAAGAGAGAATGGGCTTATTATTGTAACCTCTTTCTTTTTTTTTTTTTTTTTGGCGGTACTAGGGATTGAACTCAGGGGCATTGTACCTCCGAGCTATGCCCCCAGCCCTATTTTTTATTCTTTATTTTGAAACCGAGTCTCACTAAGTTGCGGAGTGCCTCACTAGGTAGCTGAGGCTGGCCGTGAACCTGGATCCTCCGGTCTCAGCCTCCCGAATGCTGGGATTACAAGCCTGCGCCACCACGCCCGACTGTAACCTCTTTCTTATATATTCTACGCATCTACTAAGTCTGTTAAGATAACCAGCTTTTGCTCACTCATTTTTTGTCTTAGGCTCACCAATAGGTGTTGTTTGCTTGACTTTAAGCTGGGCATGGTGGCGCACACTTGTAATTCCAGTACTTGAGGATTGCAAGTTTGCAACCAGCCTCAGCTACTGAGTGAGGCCATCTGCTACTTAGTAAGACCCTGTTTCAAAATAAAGAATAAAAAAATAGGGCTGGATGTAGAATGCCCCTGGGTTTGCTCCCCAGTTCCACACACACACACAAAAAAGATATTATTGACTTCTGAGGAGAGAAACTTTTAGAAATAACATATATAATACTAAACAATTGGGTCTGGATTTTTCAAGTTTCAACTGGTATGCCAGGCTTGGATTGTTTCGAAGGCCTTGGTTTTAATGGCTTTGGGAATTTGTTGAACCGTTGTAGATTATATATATTATATGTTTTCCTGACTAATTTGGTTTTGATCAAATCCCCAAATACACTTTTTCCTAAATTCTTCCCTTAGTTTACAAACACATATGTATTGCAGAAGAATGCAACCCACATGGTTAGATTCATTTATGCTCAGCTCATTCCAGGATCATTGGCAGAAAGATAGATATTCCAAGTATGTGAAGAATAAGAAACTTCTCCTACAACACTGTGTATGTGCCTCAAATACTGACCCACTAGCTCAGAATCCTGAATAGGTAACTCCTTTAAGTATTGTTCCAGTGTGCAAAACAGGGAGATTTTAAGCAGTAGGTGATACAACTACATATTATTTGAATTTGATTTTTTTTTCTAAGACAGGAGGGTTGCAGATTTGAGACCAGCCTCAACAACTTAGCAAGGCCCTCACCAACCTAATGAGACTGTGTTTCAAAATAAAAAATTAAAATAGGATTGAGAGTATAGCTCGGGGGTAGAATGCTTCTGGGTTCCATCCCCACTACCACAAAATTAATTAACTAATTAATTAGAAAGAAAAAGAAGTTCTTTCTATTTTCCTGTTGTCACTTCAGAATTTTCCTAAGGATTGAAATCCTTAGCAAATACCTCCAGACAAGATTAATTTTTCTATGTGAAAATCCATAGCAGGAAAAGAAAATAATTCACCATATGATTTAGGGCAAATTAACTGCTCTGAGCCGAGGTTTCCTCATTTGTTAAATGGGGATAAAAATGTTCAGTCTGAAGAGATAATTATAGACAATGTGGGGAAAACTCTTATAATAGCCAATGGCATGTAGTAGAGTTTTAACACATGGGAAACGGTCTGATCTGCTTAGTCTTTAGTAACACCTTCCGTGAAGTTTTATATTATACTATCATTACCAAATTGGTTATAGAGTGTGTGTGTGTGTGTGTGTGTGTGTGTGTGCGCGCAGAGGTGTGCAGGCAGGAATGTCCACAGAGTGACCAGGTGTTCAAGGTAGTGCCATTGGTGGGCTATTTTCAGAGGTTTTCTTCAAGAAAGGCCGGGTTTGCTGACCTAGGTGCTTAGGCAACAAGACACTACTGTGCTTAGCATCTTTCCTAATCCACCTGTGTAGGTGGCCAATTTGTCCAAGGCCAGCCAGTGTTCATGAGGGTCATGATGGCTTTGGGGCCACACACACACACACACACACACACACACACACACACAATGGGGACTGAACCCAGGGGCATTCTCCCTCTGAGCTATACCCCCCAGCCCTTTTTTTGTTTTATTTTGAAACAAGATCTCACTAAATTGCTGGAGCTGGCCTCCAACCTGCAATCCTCCTGTCTCAGCCTCCCAAGTACTGGGATTGCAGGTGTGTGCCATCACATCCAGCTCGGAGGATATTTTAATAAGTAATATCTGTGTGGCTCTCATGACTCTTGTGTACATGACATTTGGAACTTCCCTTTCCTTACTTCTTAGAATATTAACTGTCTGCAATACAGTTCAGTGAACAGAACAACTATTTCTAAAATGTGCTATGAAGAGACAGTCTCTTCGTAGCAGTTCCTGCGTGAAGCCCCAGGAAGAGGAGGGCTCTCCAGGCCCAGCATCTGCAGACCGCAGGTCATGTTTTTCACTATGAAAACGAGTATTTGTAGGAAAGAGTGAAAGGCAAGGGAAACCATTCTAGGCAATCATGGGAAAGATGGTGTCAGATGGTGGGGCAAACCACTGTGGTAACCTCCAGAAGTAATTATGGACATCTGGATTGATGAAAAGAACTGAAGGATGGCAGGCATTCTACATTTGGGACTGGGTTTTCCCAAAGGAAGATAAATGGAAAAAACATGTTTGCTTTAACTGCTGACTCATGGTACAAAGTTTTAATTCAGAAACTTTAATTGAAAATGCAGCAAGAATGTAAAAGATTTACATAGAAAATATTTCAGTATATTGGCAAGACATTAATTACAAAGCCAGATGGTCATGGCAGAAAAATCAATGAAGAGGCCTTTGTTTTTCGTTTGTTTTTTTTTAGCATGAAACATTTTCACTTTAGAAATTTCAATATTCTGTTAATTATAAGCAATGCCACCTTTCAATTAAGATTAAAGAGTGGCTATTCGCTATTTCAGAATATATATTTAAAAACCACTGAAATCATCATGACAGAATCCTGGAGTATGAAAGCATTCCTGCAATAGGGGCTTCGTGACCAAGACACTAGTCCTCTCTCCCCAGAGGCTCATCTAATGAGGCCGTATTTCTCAGGTCCTATTGACCATAACCGCTGTCTCAGTCAGGGGTCATTTGTTTGCTGCAGAAGGTTGGAACAGAACAGCCTGAAATTAGCTCAGAAAGGAGAGTTTATTGTAAGGATACCAGAGGCTTTCCCTCTTAGAGAAACCCATGTTCAGGGGGTATCATTGGGCTAGAAAGTACATTTGAAAATACATGCCTCCATTTTTCTTTCTTTCTTTTTTTGGATCTGGGGATTGAACTCAGAGGCATTCTACCTCTGAGCTACACCCCCAGCCCAATTTTATTTCTTATTTGGAAACAGGGTCTCATTAGGTTGCTAAAAGCCTCACTAAGTTGCCGAGGCTGGCTGTGATTCTGCAATCCTCCTGTTTCAGCCTAAGTACTGGAATTACAAGCCTGTGCCACTACCCCCAGCTTTCCATCTTTCCTTTAAGGCACAAAGTGTCTCTTTTCTACTGCCCTCTGCACACCTGCTTGGTGATAAACCACAGTGCTTCCCCAGGCTGGCTTTTTCTGCTTTTCCGAAATTAGTAGACTGAACAATAAGCCCACCATGGCTGCCTATTTGGGTTTAAATCTACCATCTTCCTCTTCATTTACTCTGTCTCATCTGTTTTTCTTCTTCTTTCTTTTCTTATCTTCTGTCTTTTCTTATATTAATCTAGTATTTAAAAATTATTCCATACTAGGTATGGTGGTGCATGCCTGTAAGCCTAGTACATGGGAGGCAGAGATAGGAGGATCGCATGTTCAAGGACAGCCTCAGCAACTTAGAGATTCTCAGCAACCTAGCTAGACCCTGCTTCAAAATGAAAAATAAAATAGGGCTAAGGGTGCAGCTCAGAAGTGGAATGCCTCCGAGTTTAATCCCCAGTAACTAACACACACACACACACACACACACACACACTCACTCAAAAACACATTATTCTATTTCCCACACGCTCTTTGCTAATTGATTGTGTGTTCTTTATTTTTTGTGTGTGTGGTGGCTTACAGAGATTACAAATGTGCATTCTTGACTTTAACTAGAATTTATTTTAAACAAGTACCATTAGTATTTCTTGGACAATGAAAGAACCTTCCAACATTTACACCCGTTACTGTGGTCTGAACATTCTTGTCCTCTCCCCTAAACTGACTGTTGACCTCCTCACCACCAGGGTGATAGCATGAGGAGGTGAGGCCTTCAGGAGATGATTATGTCAGAACCCTTGTGAGTAGAATTAGTGGCCTTCTAAAAAGGACCGGAAAGGGACCCTACCCCACATCTACCATAGGAAGACACGGTAAGAAGGCACCAGCTGTGAGCCAAAAAGTAGGTAGGCCTTCATCATCAGACACTGGATCTGCCTTGACCTTGAACTTCCCAGCTTCCAGAACTGTGAGAAATAAGTTTCTGTTGTTTATAAACCACCTAGTTTGTGGTATTTTGTTATAGCAGCCTGGATAGACTAAGACACCCACTTAACCCACCACGGCTATTGTTATTGTAGTCATGTGTTTCATTTCTGCATACTTTTAATCCCACAAAACACTATTATTGTTGCTCTAAGCAGTCAATATTCATTATGTTTTACCCACATGTTTACCTTTCCCACTTCCCTACATTCCTTCCTGTATTACCATGTTCCATCTAGTATTATTTTCCTTCTGTTTAAAATAACTTCCCTTGGTATTTATTTTAAGAAAATAGCTGCTGCCAACATATTCCCTGTTTCTGTTTGTCTGAGAGTCTTTGTTTCAAACCTGACTCTGATATATCTGTAAGTTTTCCTTCTATTTTCTGTGGCCAAATTTCTGCAAATATATCGGTTTTCCCACCTCTAAGGATAGATCACCATAATCATGAGAAGTCTTTATAGTTTATGATTTTATGATTTTAGGTCTATCTTTAGGAGGATTCAAAGTGCACTTTGAAACACAAGACCTGTCATGGGTCAGGCTATATACATAGTTGCTATAGTATTCAAACTTTAATTCTTTTGGAAAGACACTAATAATTGCTATAGTATTCAAACTTTAATTCTTTTGGAAAGACACTGAGGAATGGTATTCCTGGGTCATATGGTGTTTCCATTCCTAGTCTTTTTGTGGAAATTCAATGCAGATCTTCATAGTGGTGTACTAACTTACAATCCCACCAATGGTATGTGAGAGTTCCTAATTCCCCACATCCTTGCCAATGTTTATTATTGTTTGTATTCTTGATGATTGCCGTTCACATTGAAGTTAGATGAAATACCAGTGTAGTTTTGATTTGCATTTCCCTGATTGCTAATGAGGTTGAACATTTTTTCATATATTTCCTGGCCATTTATATTCCTTGTTTTGGGAAGTGTCTGTTCAGCTCAATTGTCCGTTTTTATTGGGTTATTTGATTCTTTGGGTGTTAAGTTTTTTGAGTTCTTTATGTATTCTAGCTATTATTCCTCTATCAGAAGAGCTTTTCTCCTATTCTGCAGCTCTCTTCAGACTCTTCTGCTGCACAGAAGCTTTTTAATTTGATGCAGGTCTTGAAGGCCTACTATGTGTCGGACAATATACTAGTCACTGGTACAAAGAAAACCAAACAAGGCCTGGTCTGTCTTCTAGTAGTTCACAGTGTAGTGGGGAAGACAGGCTAATAAATGATTCCATTAAGTGTGATATGTGCTGTGATGGAATTATGCACAGGATACTTTAGGAACCAAAGAAAGAGCATTCAATTAAAATAAACAGTCAGGGGATACTCTCCAAAAGAGATGCCTTGAATTTTAAAGGAAGAGAGTACAACCAGGCACAGTAGAACACCCCTGTAATCACAATACTTGGGAGGCTGAGACAGGAGGATCACAGGTTCAAGGCCAGCCTCAGTAACTTAGTGAGACCCTCAGCAACTTAGTAAGACTCTGTTTAAAAGTAAATTTTTTTAAAGGGCTGAATATAGCTGGGAAGTAGACTACTCCTGGGTTCAATTCCCAGTCTTTCTATCTCTCTTTCACTCACACACACACACACACACACACACACACACACACACACAGAAGAGAACTTGCTAGACCCATGTGTCAGTTAAGAGTATGGTAAGAAGCTGGATGCAGTAGTGCACTCCTGTAATCCCAGGACTTGGTAGGCTGAGACAGGATCTCAAGTTCAAGGTCAGCCTCAGCAACTTAGGGAGGCCCTCAACAACTTAGTGAGACCCTATTTCTTTCTTTCTTTTTTTATTTTTTTGCGGTACTGGGGATTGAACTCAGGGGCATTCTACCTCCAAGCTATACCCCCAACCCTATTTTTTATTCTTTATTTTGAAACAGGTTCTCACTAAGTTGTGGAGTACCTCACTAGATAGCTGAGGCTGGCGGAGAACCCGGATCCTCCTGTCTCAGCCTCCCAAATGCTGGGATTACAAGCATGCGCCACCACACCCAGCTGTGAGACCCTATTTCAAAATTAAAAAATAAACAAAAAGGGGCTGTGGGTGTGGCTCAGTGGTAGACTCTCCCTGGGTTCAAGCCCCAGTATCCCCCCCCCCCCATATACAAGTCTGGTAAGGGCTGACTTCCCAGCCTGTAGATGCTGTGTCCTTCTTGCTAGGTCCTTATATGGCTTTTCCTCAGGGGGCATGGGGTGGGGGAGGGAGAGACTAAGCACTAGCTTTCTAGTGTCTCTTCTTAAAAGGACATTAATGTTGTGGGACTTAGGAGCTCATTTCATCTTAATTACTTCTGTAGAAGCCCCATCTCAAATACAGCCACACTGCAGGTTAGGGCTTCATCGTGTGTGTTTTGGGGGGGAACAGAAACAGTCTGCCATAGATGGGGATTAAAAGAAAGGATAGTTTTGTGCTGAGATGGAAGAGCCAGTAAGAAGGGTGATGTTAAGGGTACAGGAGAGAGTGAACATGGGATGCTGGGATGGTAACCATAAAAGCCAAGGCATAGGCTTGGATCTCGTGGGAAGGGGAAAGGACTGGCCCTGGGAGAGATGACGGCCTCTGCAGGTGTTCTGGGAGGAAATTCCTGCCAGATCATGTGAGAATGACATGATGGTCAGGAGTGGGGTTTGAGAAGGGTGGACTTGTCACTGCCGAAAGATTCGTGGATTGATAATGGAGCTGCCTTCCCCGCTGGGTGAGAAGGCCCTGTTGTCGCAGCTGAGCTCAGCCATCACTGCCGTCTCACAACAGCTCTCATCTAGAGAAAGCAAATGAAAGCTCAGGTTTAAATCCCTACCTGTGACCCCAGAAATGCAGGATGGAGAAAATGCAGCAGCAGATGGTATTAAAATAAAAGGGAGTTTGGGTTGACAGGATTAGAAGCATTAATGGTGTTACTTGCACTGTTGGCCGCATGTGTGCAGTATCTGTGCTGCAGAAGATGGGAGTCTTCTCCAACCTGCCTGTCAGGTTACAAGTGGAGAATCCTGAGCACAATGCCTCAGGAGCACAGGTAAACAGTGCCGTAGTGACACAGTGCAACAGACAGGACTCGTGCCCCATCACATGGTGGACACCCATAGATATTTAGCCTGGAGAAGAGAAGACTCAGCAATTAATAAATAATTGTGGATTTAATCAGTCTGTTTATATAGTCAATGAAGTTGTTGGGTTTTTTTTTTTTTTTTTTTGCAGTACTGGGGATTGAACTCAGGGGCATTCTACCTCCGAGCTATATCCCCAGCCCTATTTTTTATTCTTTATTTTGAAACAGGGTCTCACTAAGTTGTGGAGTGCCTCACTAGGTAGCTGAGGCTGGCTGTGAACTCGGATCCTCCAGTTTCAGCCTCCCAAATGCTGTGATTACAAGCATGCACCACCACGCCTGGATGTTGATGAAGTATTCTCATTTCATTTCTCCAGACCTCACAGCAGGGCAGTGGGAAAGGACCTAGAGGATAAACACCGGAGATGGGAGGCAACTGACACCTGCCGAGGTGCTCCTCCACCCTGACCTTCCTGACTTCCATAATAGATGTTCTCCCTCTGTCCTCTTCTCATAAATCTCCCATCTGCAGAGCCCAGCTTATGTCCCTATATTTAGTTCATTTTCTGTTGCTCTAACAAAATATCTGAAGTCAGGTATTAATTTAAAAAAAATAAAAAGACCTGGCACAGGCCTGTAATCCCAGTGCTTGGGAGGCTGAGACAGGAGGATTGCAGGTTCAAAGCCAGCCTCAGGTAATATAGGAAGACTCTTAGCAATCTAGCAAGATTCTGTTTCAAAATAAAAAATAAAAAAATCAGGCTGGGGGTATAGCTCGGAGGTAGAATGCTTCTGGGGTTCAATCCCCAGTACCACAAAATAAATAATAAACCAACAAAAAGATTTAATTTCTTGCCAGGGTCCAGCCCTAGCAGGAGTTGGGGGTCCGTTGACAGGTGGGGAATGAGACGAGGTCATGAGAATACGCTCACCAAATGTAGTGATGAAGCGTATCTACTTTATTGTTCACAAGCAGCTGTTTTTATACTTTTCATTCAGCAGTGAAGCACATAGAACAGGAAAGTGTTGGACAAATCATCAGACAGTTTGACGATAGCAAACTTGTTTTTCTAAAGGTTTTACATCAGTATATAATGATTTTATTTTGACTCCGGTACAAAGCAGTGTTAAAGATTAATGAGGAATAGGCCTGTATACATTGGTCTAAGCTAGGAAGTTTTTTGTAAACCATCTGTTGTTTTTGTCAACTATAGTCTATCTATCTTTATTAATGTGTCCTGTGAAGCTCCAGGAAGACCCTGTGGGAGTTGGTAAAGACTGCCTATGCTTTGATCCTATAAAGGAGTACCAGATACCCATATTCTTATAGCCTTCTTTACCCATAGATATGATTGTAGACCTAAATCTCTTTGGCTTAGCTATTTTGTTTTCTATATTGTGTGCTGAGGGAGAACACAAGGTTGATTAGTAACTATATCCGAATTACCTTGCAGAGCCTGCTTTCTGACTAATGTTTGTAAGTGATCAGAGAAGTCTTACGTTGTTTGTCTAAAGGCACTATTTCTTCGGCTAACTTCAAGAGCTTGTTATCTGACTGGCCACCACCTGTTTTTTTAAGAAACTTTGTTTAATAATAAGTGTAAAAACAAGACCTAAAGTACCCAATGTTCCCAGAATATACTATAATGTAATGCAGGATATGCCACGTATCCCTTCTTGGAAGTGTCTGCCTTGCAGGATTCCACCAGACCGAGCCTTGCTCACGATCCAACTGTTAAGGAGCTGTGGCAGCTCACAGTTTTGGAGGCTGAAAGTCCAAGACTTAGCAGTCCCATCTGCTTGGCCTCCAGTGAACACATTCCTAACAACACAGCAGAGAAATGGAAAGAGAACCAGCTGTGTGCAGAAGGGCCTAAGCATGGTGTGTGTGTGTGTGTGTGTGTGTGTGTGTGTGTGTGTGTGTGTGTGTGACTTGCTTTATAAGAACATGCTCTCAAGAGAACTAATTCACTCCTTGAGATGAGCATTAATCTTTTCTGAGGGGTGTGGCCTCATGACCTAATGACCTTCCACCTGGCTCCACCTCTAAAAGTTCCACCACCCACTGCCATACTGGGAACCAAGCTTTCAGCCCCATGAACCTTCCGGGGACAAACCACATCCTACCACGACGGGCTCCCTCCACAGAGGCTTCCTCTGCACCTCGGAACCTTCACTGATACTGATCTCTTTTGAAATTTGACTATTCAAAATATCTTACTAAGAATCAAAACACTATACATGAAAGGAAATCTTTTTATATGGAATGTAATACTTAATTATATATTATTTTGTGTTGTTCACTCTAGTTTCACATGTTGCTGAAACATTCTCATAGAGTGAGAATGTTGTATTTTTTGTTCTTACTTCCTAGCCCAGAGCTGAGCACTGAACAGGTGTTTGATATTAATGCTCTTTGTTCTTTTTTTTTTTTTTTTAAGGGATACTATATCTCCATCTTCTGAGGATGTCTACTGTGCACACCTGGGCTGAGGATGTAGCTCAGTGGTAGAGTGCTTGTTTGCATTTGCCATGTAATCCTTGATGGAGGCAGAAGGTATTTTTGACTGGTTTGAAGGATCTGTTTTTCCATATTTTTTTTTTTTTTTGCGGTACTGGGGATTGAACTCAAGGGCATTCTACCTCCAAACTATACCCCTAGCCCTATTTTTTATTCTTTATTTTGAAACCGAGTCTCACTAAGTTGTGGAATGTCTCACTAGGTAGCTGAGGCTGGCCTCGAACCCGGATCCTCTGGTCTCAGCTTCCCGAATGCTAGGATTACAAGTGTGCGCCACCACGCCCGTCTCTGTTTTTCCATTTTAAGGGTTACTTTTGCCCAACTATTTTCTGAGGCCTCCTGCAGGTGAGGCCAGTGCTTTTGATTTTCTTTGCTTTGGCCACTCCACTGGCTGTTTATGTAACACTAATGCCGTTGGACCAAGTACATGGTCTTCCATGAGTGTAGCCTTAGCCTCATCCAGACTCAACCATCTATTAGGCTCCCAGCCTAATTCCTGAGAGCTCCCCAAACATGGCTTGCTCTTCCACACCTCTGCACTGTGGTGCCTGCTGATCCTTCTGCTGTAAAAACTCCCCACCATTTTTGCAAAGACAAACTCTTGTGCATCCTTCAAAACCATTCATGCTTTGCCTCTCTTGTGGAACATCCTCTGTGTCCCCTAAGTGGAATCATAGATTGCTTCCTTTGTTACTTTTGTTCATTTCTATATTAGTGCCTCCAATATAATTACCTAGTTACATAATAATCTACTTTACAGTCATTCTAAGGGCAGGAACCATGTCTCCATGTTCTTACTGCCATATGTAGTAGATGTCCAAGAAACGTTTTTCTCTGAAATGGATAATGGATATGTTAATCAGACTTTCTCTTACAAATAACTGAAATAGCCTCTAATGGTCTCAAGACAAAATAAAGGATTTTTTTGGTGGCTACTGGGGACAGATCAATGGCTGGAAGTATGCAGGACTCACAGGAACTTAAGAGGCTGATCAGCCGGGAAGATAAATTCTCATTACCACTCATATGCTGGCATCCTTCTCATGATATTCTCAGGTTGGAGAGAGAAGCCCATTGACTGAGCCTGTGTCACAGGCTCACTTTTGGGGTGCTCATTCCATGGACAGGCTGGGATGAGGTTAACCTGCCCACTTCAGCTTGGAGGGCTCAAGAGCAGGGGCGGGCATTTCTTCCCACCACGATTACACACAGTGGGGAAAAGCAATTCCCTGGAAGGAAACTGGATGTCATTAGAAGAGGAATGAAATATGTCTAACTTAAAAAATAAAATTGATCAGTGTCTACTACAATAAGTGAGACTTTCAAAAAAGAAAAAAAAAGGAGTCTATATGATTTAAAAATCAATTTAACATTGGATGGTTTGATTACCAGCAAAATCACTTGTGACATTTAGCACCTTTCCTTATTTTCCTTGATGAACTCAGAGCTCTTGCATAAATTTAATAATGTGTTATGTACCCCCTGGGTATCTGATTTACTGACTTGAGCTGAATGATTGGACTCAATACAAAAAAAGAGCTTGCAAACTCTGCCTATAGTTTTCTAGCCATCAAGGAACTAAGCTCTTTGGCTCCCTGGAGAAGCTAAAAATTCTAAAATGAAGTGCCCCCTGCTCTGGTTTCTGCTTTTCAGCATTTCTCCTCTGTTTTCACATACTTTTGCTGCTTTAAAATTAAATCTAAGAAACTCATTCCATATTTTTTCATCATCTGCTTTTGAAAGTGAATGTTATGGATTTATGGT
>PVLC010040483.1:0-13820 GCA_004027655.1 Graphiurus murinus
TTTATTTTTTTTGTGGTACTGGGGATTGAACCCAGGGACATTCTACCACTGAGCTACACCCCCAGCCCTTTTTATTTTTTGTTTTATTTTTCTTGGTGCTGGGGATTGAAAACAGGGGCATTTTACCTACAAGATATAACCCCAGACCTATTTATTTATTTATTTACTTATTTATGTATTTATTTACATTTGGAAACAGGGTCTTGCTAAGTTACTGACAGCCTCACGAAATTGCTGAGGCTGGCTTCAAACATGCAGTTTTCCTGTCTTAGTCTCCCAAGTACTGGGATTACAGGCTTATGCCACTATGCCCAGCTTTTTTTTTTTTTTTTTTTTTTTTTTGTGGTACTGGGGATTGAACTCAGGGGCATTCTACCTCCGAGCTGTACTCCCAGCCCTATTTTTTATTCTTTATTTTGAAACCGAGTCTCACTAAGTTGCAGAGTGCCTCACTAGGTAGCTGAGGCTGGCCGCGAACCTGGATCCTCCGTCTCAGCCTCCCGAATGCTGGAATTACAAGCGTGCGCCACCACGTCTGGCTTTATTTATTTATTTATTTATTTTTCTTTATTTTGAAATGGAGTTTCACTAAGTTGCAGAGGACCTAAGCAGCTGAGGCTGGCTGTGAACCTGCAATCCTCCTGTCTCAACTTCCGAAATACTGGGATTACAAGCCTGCATCACCATGCCTGGCTTTTTTTGGTTTTTGAAACAGGGTCTTGCTAAGTTGCTGAGAGTCTCACTACATTGTTGAGGCTGTCCTCAAACCTGGGATCCTTCTGTCTCAGCTTCCCAAGTACTAGAATTATAGGTACCACCACACTCGGCAATTTGTTTATTTTTTGAAACAGGGTCTCACTAAATTGCTGAGGGCCTCCCTAAATTGCAAGGCTAGCCTTGAACTTTGATTCTCCTGTCTCATCCTCCCAAGTACTGGGAGCATGTGCCGCTGTGTCTGGATCCAGTTTCTATGGATTCTCCTCGGGAATCCCAGGGAAGCAAGGTGGAGCCTCAGGCCCTAAAACAGAGCTGGACAGCCAGGTACTGTGGTGCACGCTGGTAATCCCAGTACTTGGGAGGCTGAGACAGGAGGACCGCAGGTTCACGGCCAGCTTCAGCTACTTAGGTCCTCTGCAAATTAGTGAGACCCTGTTTCAAAATATGTAATAGTAATAATAATAATAATAATAATAATAATAATAATAATAATGACTGTGGGTATAGCTCCAGAGGTAGAATGCCCCTGGGTTCAATCCCCAGTATGGCAAAAAAGCCCAAACCAAAAAACAAAAAAACCCCTCAAAGCTGGACATAGAGCTGAAGTCTTAGCCATACTTACTGAGTATATGAATGAAGAAATCAAATAAATAACCCTCCCAGGGGCAGCCCTCACCAACTCCTCTGGTTCCCCTTGGGGATTTTGTGGCTCCTACTAGCCCACCTCTGAGCCCCCAGTCCTGGGCCTGGGACCTTTTAGGGTCCTACTTCTCACAGCAGAGACAGAGGGACTGCGGGAAACCTTTGCAGGAAGACTGATTTCGGAAATTGCAGTTGATTACAGTGGCAGGACCCGGTGGTCGAGCTGCGTGCTGGTGGTAGGGTAAGGGACTGGGTGGACCTTTGAAATTCACTCAAGCTAGCGAGGAGGAAGGGGTGTTCCCTGGGACGGCGGAGAGTAAGAGGGGGTGCACACCAGCGAGCAGGGACTCCCGGGGCGTGCCTTCAGGTCGGAGGCTTCGCTGCTGCCCCGGGCTCTTGGCCTGGCTGGGCTTGAGTTTGGGGTTTGCCAGTGCTTCCGACTGTCGCGTCTCTTGCTCGGGTCTCCATTCGTGCCCAGGTGGCCCTGCGTTCCTGAGCCTCTGAGGACCTCAGGGGAGGGTCTCTGGGTAGTCTGCGCTGGTGTCCCGGCTCTGGGTGTGCACCGGAGGACGGGGCAGGGGCGTTCACGAGCTGGGCGTGCCTGTCACGGCAGCTTAGGCCCGCATCTCCGCGTGGCGGGCCGGAGCTCCCCGGAGTCCGCGGTCGGTCGGGGAAGTGCGGCTGGAGGGTGGGCAGGGACCCCGGGAGGCCGGCGGGGGCGGGGGCGCGGAGGGCCGGCCCCGGGGCGGGGCGAGTCGGCCAGGGCTGGGGGCGGGGCGGCCCGGCCGCCTCACTTCGGCGAAGTTGGCGGCGCGGAGGCTGGCCCGGGACGCGCCCGGAGCCCAGGGAAGGAGGGAGGAGGGAGGAGGGAGGGTCGCGGCCGGCCGCCATGGGGCCGGGGGCCCGGGGCCGCCGCCGCCGCCCGATGTCCCTGCCGCCGCCACCTCCGCCCGTGCGGGCGCTGCCCCTCCTGCTGCTGCTAGCGGGGCCCGGGGCTGCAGGTGAGGGGCCGGGGACCTGGCGGGCGGGACCGGGGTGCGGGGGGAGGGCAGGACTCCCACATCTGCGGTTGAGGGGTCCCGGGAGGCAGCGACCCGAGCCGGGGTAGAGGTGCAGGAGCAGAGGACTGTGTGCTGGTCTTGGGGGGGGGCGCAGGGGCTCAAAATGGGGGGCAGGGTGCCAGAGGCCTGAGAAAAAGAGACCCCTGAGCGATCGAGGCTGCGGATGCGGGACCCAAGGGCCTGGAAGCTCGGGATGGGCCGTCGGGACTCCAGATTGGGGGGTGCACCAAAGTCCGGGTCTCGCCCCCATCGCGCCCCTGACCGGAGTCCTGGGAAAGTTCCCACTGGGGGCCAAGTACCCCCAGGCCGAGGACCCTCGCACAAAAGCCCCTCCCCTCCCCGACACCCCGGGCGGGCCGGGCCGGGCGGGGGGCGGGGAGGGGGCGCGAAGTTCTGGGAGCTCTGAACTCGGAGAAAACTTCCCAGGCCGGAGAGCGGCAAGACCCGGAGCCGGAGCCGGAGCCGGAGCCGCAGCGGCGCCCGCGCCCCCTCCCCCGCCAGCGCCCGCGCCCGCGCCCGCCGGGACCTCGCAGTCCCGGGACCCCGCCTCTGTGCGGGGAGGGGAAGGGGCGAAGGCCCACGTGCTCCCCTCGGGCTGCGGCGCCCCCTCCCCGGCCGGCCGGGGCCCCCCGCCCCTCCTCCGCGCCGCTCTCCCCTCCCCCGCTCGGGACAATGGCTGCGCCGTCTAGACACCCCCTCCCCCCGGCCGGCCTCGCGCTTTCTTTGCCAGACAAAGCGGACCCGCGGCGGGGCCGGAGCGGGGGTTGCCGGGGCGCCCCCAACGCCCGCCCCAGGAGGCCTGGTCGGGGGGAGGGGCGCGGGCCGAGAGCCCCGGCCGGGGGTCCCGGGGCGCCAACCGTGGGGCTCCGCTTCGGGCCGGATGGGGGTTGCGGGAGGCACGGGCCTCGGGGCCCAAGCTCGGCAGGACCGGGCAGGAGCGGCCGCCCCCGCGGGCCGGCGCACACTCACGGCCTGTCACACACTGGCAGGCACCGGAGGCGCAGGGTCACACACAGGCAGATGCGAATGTGCAGGCACACACACCCGCAGGCCGCGCTCACACACTGACAGGCAGGCGCACGCAAGTGTGATCACACACGTGCGGTGCATCCCTAGCTCGGAGCCTGGCACACACGCTGCTTGCACACCTGGAGACAGATGCAAGGATGTGCCCACACCCGGGGAACAGGTGCAAAGACAGGTACCTCCAACCTTACATGGACACCCCGTGCCACATAGCTTTACCAGAGAGACGCCACAGACTCAGCTGGTCTGAATACAGCACACACATCCATACACTGCTGCATGGGTGTGCGTTACACACACACACACACACACACACTCTGACATACACATGCAGATTCAAATTTAGCTGCATGAGGACTTCACAGATGTGGGCTCAAGTTCCCACATCTATAGGTTCACACGCTCAGGCATGTGTTCATACACACACACACAGACACGTGGCTCGTGGGACACACAGCCCAGCGGGGTGGGGGCTTGGGAGGGAACAGCTTCTGGTGTGGCTTCATGAACACCCACGGCCCCTGTCTGGGTGACAGTGTCCCATCAGCTTGTCCCAGAAGAAAGGGGACACTTGCCACTTTGGGCCATTCTTATTCTCAATTCATTCTGTCCTCGTCTCTGTTCTCTGCCTCTTCTCTGGGTTTACTGCTTAATTTCTTCTTTTACATTTGTTTCTCTCCAGCATGCTCACACACACACACACACTTTCCCGTGTACACACAAAATTCTACACAGACCTGGCCACACCCCTGTCCCAGCTGGCAGGACAGTTAGACTGTGCCGCACCCAAGAGGGACACAGACACAGCCCTGAGGGATGAGGACTCCTCCTGTCCCTCCCCGTGGCACACACCCATGTCTGCGACACCCGCGGCCGGCTCCCCATCTAGACTTCACTTGGGTGACTCCTGGGTGCAGCCCGGGGCCCCTGTCCCCGAGCCAGAACAGAGGGCGCAGGCTGGACTAGATGCCCACACTGGGGCAAGGAAGACCCAGAGACGCAGGACAGACGCCCCCACCGTGGCCCCAAGACCTGGGCAGGGAGCCGCAGGCCTCCCCTCAACCGTCAATACCCTCACTTCCTGACCCCACACCCCCTCTTCTGCGTATCATAGCCCTGGCGGCTTCCTGAGCCCCCACATCTGGCACAGTCAGCCCCTCCCTCCTCCCACCCCTGCCTTGCAGTTCCCAGGGCTCGAGCTGGCAGTGACAGCTGCAGCCCCAACAGCTGGGACCGGGGCGGGGGCCGTGGGAACCGCAGACGGGGGGCCTCTCTGCACCCACAGAGACACCCCCAGCCCAGTGCAGCTGTTGCTGGGCAGAGGGAGGGGCTCTGTCACTGGGCATCGGGGTTTTCGCTGGGGCGCCCCACTGACCCCCACCTTCCTTTGCCCCACACAGCCCCCCCTTGCCTGGATGGAAGCCCGTGTGCCAATGGAGGTCGCTGTGCCCAGCTACCCTCCCGGGAGGCTGCCTGCCTGTGAGTGCCTGGCGCGGTGCCAGCAGTGGGCCCTGCGTGGGGAGGGGGCCCGTCTTCCCCCTCTGCCTATGCCCGCTCCTCCACATGTGGGGCGTGGACAGCCCCTGAATGGGCCTCAAGGGAGCAAGGGGTTCTGGAGTCGGCCTGGCCTGGGTTCAAATCCCACATCACATTACTGACCTGCTGGGAACTCAACCCTTTAAGTCTCAGTGTACTGGTCTGGAAAATGGGCCCAGTAAACCCAACTGCATGGAGTTCGTGGCCTCTTCAGGTCACATGTGAAGCCCTCAATGGAGGCAGCTATTATTCAATCAACAAACTTTTCATGGGGTAAGGGTATCGTATCGTTCACATTCCCGTGTCTCAAAATGTTGCAGTGAGCTCGAGGTGTGGTGGTGCACACCTGTCATCCCACTACTTGGGAGGCTAAGACAGGAGGATTGTAGGTTCAAGGCCAGCCTCAGCAACTTAATGACCCTTAGCAACGTAGTAAAACCATTAAAAAATTAAATAAAATAGGGCTGGGGCTGTAGCTTGGAGGTGGAAGTCCCCTGGGTTCAATCCCCAGTATGGAAAAAACAAAAAAAAATCATGATGAGGCTTGAGTGCAGTGGTGCACACCTCTAATCCCAGTACTTGGGAGGCCAAGATGGGAGGATTGCAGGTTCAAGACCAGCCTCAACAATTTGGCAAGGGCCTCAACAACTTATCAAGACCCCATTTCAAAATTAAACTGGGATAGTGGTGCACAGCTGTAATCCCAGTGCTTTGGGAGGCTGAGACAGGAGGATCACAGGTTTGAGGACAGCCTCAGCAATGTAGCAAGACTCGCAGCAACCTAACTAGACCCTGTTTCACAATTTAAAAAGGCATGGGGGTGGGGGGCGGCGGGTGCATGCTTGTAATCCCAGTACTTGGGAGACTGAGACTGTAGGATCTGGGTTCGAGGCCAGCCTCAGCTTTTTAGTGAGGCCCTCTACAACTTAGTGAGCCCCTGTTTCAAAATAAAGAATAAAAAATAGGACTGGGGGTGGAGCTTGGAGGTAGAACGCTCCTGCGTTCAATCCCCAGTACCGCCAAAAAATAAATAAATAAATAAATAAAAATAAAAAAATAAACTTAAAAGGGGGGGTGGCTGGAGGGGTGTAACTCGGAGGTGAAATGGCCCTGGGTCCAAAACAAAGACAAACCATGGTGGGTGCGGGAGGCCTATAATACAATGCCACTCGGCCACTTTCTTGCTGTGTGAACCTTGGGCTAGTCGCTTCCCCTCTCCGAACCCCACTGCATCTGTGAAATAAGAGTGCTTTTCCCTGGCTTGCAACTGTGAAGCAGCCCGAGCATTTACTTGTCCCCTAGAGAAAGGAGAGAGCCCAGCAGAGGCAGAGAGAGCTCAGCTTGAGTTTCGGGCTTCGGGACACTTTGAGAACGTGCTCAGAACTTTGAGCCTCCGTTTTTGCATCTGAAGAAATGGGCCGATAACAGCTGTTTATTTATGGGGTTGGCTGTAAAGGTTAAAAGAGACCCTTCATATGATGTGCTGGGCAAACAGTAAGTGCCCCATAAATGCTCGTAAATAATAATGATAGGGAATGACAGGAAGTAGGGGAACACGCTCTGGAGGTTATGGGGGAAAGGCTCGGTCTCTTTAGGTTATAATTAGTCATAGCAGTTCACCCAGAAGTCATTAATTAATTCATCAATGTATTCATTTATTCACCACCATGTGTGCCAGGCATTGGGTCAGGCTCAAGCGGGTGGGGCTGGAGGGATTTTAGACCCCGGAGAGGCCCCTTTGAAGTACACACGCACATGAGTTTGGGTGGAACTTGGGTTCACCTGTTTGGGGGTGTTGAGACTGGCGGGGAGCGCGGGGAGTCGTGGGGCTGCGATGGCGGGGCTGGGGGAAAGTGTGCCCTTACCTGGAACCACTCACCTGGGAGGCCGAGGCGCGGGCCGGGCGCCTGCGCAGTGGAGCTACACGCCTGGAATACTGCCGACAGGTGAATGCGCCCCAGGCCGCCCCGCCCCTCGACAGGTGAATCACCGGCGCGCTCGGCCGCCCGGAGCCCGGATCGCCCAGAGTGGAGCGGGCTCGGTCCGCGGAGCAGGGCTGCGGGAGAGCCACTCCCTACGCACCCCAACCCCCGGGTCCCCCAGGCCTCAGATACTCCTGTCCTTTGAGGGATACCCCAACTGTCACTCTCCCACGGGTTCCCCCGTGTCCACCACTAAGGAGGCTCCAAGCCCGGTCCCTGTCGCCTAGTCCTCGCCCCTCCCCACCCCCGCCGGCCGGCCCCCCTCCAAGTCCGCGCTCCCCCCGCCCCCCCAAAGCTCAGGCCGCAGGGCGGGGCGCGGGCTGGGGCTGGAACCGGCCCGACCGGTCGGCGGGGACGCGGGGCGCAGAGCGTGGGAACCCGCCCGAGGCGCAGGGAGGGGGCCGCGCGGGCCGCGCCCTGCCCGGCTGGGGGACCTCGGTCCTGCGCGCCCCCTCCCTTCTGGCGCGGGGTCTTCGTCCCGCGAGCCTTTGGGGAGGAGACGGAGGGCTGTGTCTTCCCTTCCTGCTAACGCCACCCGCACCCATGCCGGGCTGTGCCCCGACTTGTTTCTCTGGGGACCGGGGTGGGGGGACATTGTGGGTGACGCTGAGCAATGAATCACCTGCTGAGAGTTCTGTCTCGGGCCAGCGGGAGGGAGGGGGCCGGAGCAAGATTCGGAGGAGGGGGCGGCCGTGCTGGAAGGGGCGGGGTTGGCGGTGTCGGGGGCGGAGCCTGGACCTCCCAGCTCCTCCAAGCCCCTCCCTCAGAGTCCTTCCCCCCCTCCCGGACCCCTGGAAGATTCTAATCTCAAGACCACCCCTCCCAATTCCCCTGCCCCTTAGGCTCTAGGCGGCCTTGGTGGGCTTGGGGAGGGGTCTGCAGGCTTCTGCATGGGAGGAAGGTTGCTCGAGCCCAGGAGGAAGGGTCCAGGGCTGCCCGCGGAGAGTCGCCCATATCCTCGTAGGAGGCGATGTGGCTTGGTGTCCGAGTCTGCCAGGCCAATGTGTCCTGTTAGTGTGTTCCTCTGTGTGTCTGTGGTTTCTGGGTCTGCCTGGGTGTGGTTCTGGAGTTGTGTCCTGCGCTCGGAAACTTTCAATTTGCCTTTCCTTCTGCCTGGAATGCCCTTCCCTACACCATCCTCTGGTTGGCTTTTTGCCTTCTTTTTTAAAAAATTTTTTAAATTTATTTTTTGTTACTGTGGATTGAACCCAGGGGCATTCTACCTCTGAGCTATATCCCCAGCCCCTATTTTATCTCTTTATTTATTTTGAGACAGGGTCTCCCTCAGTTGCTGAAGGTCTCACTAAGTTGTTGACGATAGCCTGGAAACTATGTTCCTCCTGTCTCAGCCTCCTGAGTACTGGGATTACAGGCATGTGCCATTATGCCTGGCCCTGGCCTTATTTAGTCTGAAAATATAATACCCACTCTCTCCTTCCCACTGGTCCACCCACTTCGCCTGTGTAATAGTTTCCTTAGACTGTTACAACAAATTACCGCGAACTGGGTGGCTTTGAACAACAAGAATGTATTCTCTGGAAATCCTAGAGGCCTGAAGTCTGAATTGGAGGTGTTCACAGGGCCACCGTCCCTGCAGAGGTCCCGCGGAGAGTCCTTCTCTGCCCCCTCCAGACCTGCAGCTGCCTCACCCTCTGCGAATGACCTCTTTCCTCCTCCCAAATCTCTAGCCTTTCTCTAAGAAGGACACTTGTCACTGGATTGAGGGCGCCTGGGTGACCCAGGATGATCTCATCCTGACATCCTTCCCGTAATTATACCTGCAAAGACCTGTTTTTTCTTTCTTTCTTCCTTCCTTCTACCCCCCCCCTCTCATTTGGGGGTTGTTGAACCCAGGAGCATTCCACCTCTGAGCTACACCCCCGGCTCTTTTTATTCTTTACTTTCAAACAGGGTCTTGCTAAGTTGCTGAGGGTCTTACTAAGTTACCCAGGCTGGCCTCAAAACTGGGATCCTCCTGTCTCAGCCTCCCAAGTACTGAGATCACAGGCATGTGCCCCCACATCTGACAAAGACTCTTTTTCTTTCTTTTTGGGGAGGAGGGGGGGTACTAGGAAGTGAACATAGAGGCATTCTTCCTCCAAGCTACACCTCCACCCCAATTTTATGTCTAATAATCTAGTGAAACTAGGTTGCTGAGAGCCTTGCTAAATTGGCAAGACTGGCTTTGAACCTGTTGTAATCGTCCTGCCTCCCAGGTACTGGATTACAAGCGTGCACCATCATGCCTGGCAACCCCCTTTTCTAAATAAGGTTACAGTCACAGGTTCTGGGGACAGGGACATGTCCTTTTGGGGGCCACCTCTCAGCTCACCGCGCCCTTCATGGCCCTGGCAGCTTACACTGTCCGTTGCCAGCGTGTCGTGTATTAACTTGCTCCTTGTCTGTGTTCTCTTTGCCTGACCTGGCTGTGAGGATCGAGAAGGTAAGAGAGCGCCTCCGTTGTGTTGGCTGCTATTCCTCCATTACTTGGCACGCAGTCGGTGCGCGGGAAATGTTCGTGGCGAGGATGAGCGAGCGGGTGTGTTGGCTGGCCTGTCGGTGCGGTGCGTTTTGCCTGTCCTGTGTGCGCCCGGGAACGTCCTACCCTGTGCTGCCTCCATCACCCTCTCTGCCCACAGGTGTCCACCAGGGTGGGTGGGTGAGCGCTGCCAGCTGGAAGACCCCTGCCACTCGGGCCCCTGCGTCGGCCGTGGCGTGTGCCAGAGCTCGGTGGTGGCAGGTGCCGCCCGGTTCTCCTGCCGGTGCCCCCGTGGCTTCCGAGGTGAGAGGTGGGGGATCAGGGGAGGAGCCCACGGCAGGCAGGGGTGCAGCCAGCCCCGGGCTCACCCTCTCTGGGTCGCTCCAGGCCCGGACTGCTCCCTGCCGGATCCCTGCCTCAGCAGCCCCTGTGCCCACGGAGCGCCCTGCTCGGTGGGGTCCGACGGCCGCTTCCTCTGCGCCTGCCCGCCCGGCTACCAGGGCCGCAGCTGCCGAACTGACGTGGACGAGTGCCGGGTGGCGGTGCCCTGCCGCCACGGTGCCACCTGCCTTAACACACCAGGCTCCTTCAGCTGCCAGTGCCCGGGTGGCTTCACGGGGCCCCTGTGTGAGAGCCCCACGGCCCCCTGCGCGCCGTCCCCCTGCCGCAACGGGGGGACCTGTAGGCAGAGCGGCGACTTCACCTACGACTGTGCCTGCCTTCCCGGTGAGTACGCGGCTTAGGGAAGGCGGCGGCGGTGCCGGAGGGACGGCAGGCCAGCCTCTGGGTGACCACCCGCGCCTCCCCGACATCCCAGGGTTCGAGGGCCAGAACTGCGAGATGAATGTGGACGACTGTCCGGGCCACCGGTGTCTGAATGGGGGAACGTGCGTGGACGGCGTCAATACCTACAACTGCCAGTGCCCGCCGGAGTGGACAGGTGGGCCCCGGGGCTGAGGGGGGCTGGGCAGCGACCGTGGGAGGGTGGCCCAGGCCAGGTGACGGGACTGGCCCACCTGTGTGTCCCAGGCCAATTCTGCACGGAGGACGTGGACGAGTGTCAGCTGCAGCCCAACGCCTGCCACAACGGGGGCACCTGCTTCAACACGCTGGGGGGCCACAGCTGCGTGTGCGTCAATGGCTGGACCGGCGAGAGCTGCAGTCAGAATATCGATGACTGTGCCACAGCCGTGTGCTTCCACGGAGCCACCTGCCACGACCGCGTGGCCTCCTTCTATTGTGCCTGCCCCATGGGCAAGACTGGTAAATGGCTGCTTTTCCTGTAGGCAGGAGGGAGCCATCGATGGTTCTGGAGTGGGTGAGGGTAGACTCTGCTTTGAGCATTATAGAAAGATTATGCTGGAATCGCAGTACTTGGGAGGCCGAGAAAGAAGGATTGCAGGTTCAAGGACAGCCTCAGCAATGTAGTGAGACTCTATTCAACCTAGCTAGACCCTGTTTCAAAAACCAAAAAAATAGAGAGGACTGGGGGGCATAGTTGGGAGGTAGAATGTCCCTGGGTTCAATCCCCAGTACCAAAAAAAATTTTTTTGCAATTTCTTTTATTTATTTATTTTTTTGCGGTACTGAGGATTGAACTCAGGGGCGTTCTACCTCTGAGATACACCCTCAGCCCTATTTTTTATTCTTTATATTTTGAAATAGGGTCTCACGAAGTTACAGAGGGCCTCACTAGGAAGCTGAGGCTGGCCGTGAACCCCGATCCTCTGGTCTCAGCCCCCCAAATGCTGGGATTACAAGCGCCCTGCTTGCAATTTATTTTCAAATGGCCTAGGGGTGAGGGTGGGGGAGGTTGATAGATGAACAATTGTTGAGTCTAGGTGGTTCGTATATGAATAATCACCTTTTCTGTATGTTTGAACATTTTCATAATAAATGGATTAAAAGGGAAAAAAAAGCTACTAAGCTGGGTGTGGTGGTACAGGCCTATAATCCTGATACTTGGGAGTCTGCAACAGGAGGATGGAAGTTTGAGACCAACTTGAGGTCCTGTTTCAGAAGAAAAGGGGGGCGGTCTGGGGTGGAGCTCAGAGGTGGAGGTCAAACCTAGCGAGGCTGAGGCTCTTGGTTCAACCCCCAGCACGCACACACACCCCAAGACGCAAGGGAGGATGGGTGATTGACCTCTGCCTACTGTTTCTCAGGCCTCCTGTGTCACCTGGATGACGCCTGTGTCAGCAACCCCTGTCATGAGGATGCTATCTGCGACACGAACCCCGTGAATGGCCGGGCCATTTGTACCTGCCCACCTGGCTTCACTGGAGGGGCCTGCGACCAGGATGTGGACGAATGCTCCATCGGTGAGGCGGGGGCACCTTCGGAGAAAGAGACGGGACGGGGGGAGAGGCGGGGCCTCGGGTGGCCACGCCCATACCGGCTGTGACACCCCCCCCCCCCAACAGGTGCCAACCCCTGCGAACACCTGGGTCGGTGCGTGAACACGCAGGGCTCCTTCCTGTGCCAGTGCGGGCGTGGCTACACTGGACCACGCTGCGAGACTGACGTCAACGAGTGTCTGTCGGGGCCCTGCCGCAACCAGGCCACGTGCCTGGACCGCATTGGCCAGTTCACCTGCATCTGTATGGCAGGTGCGTGGTGGGCGTGGCTGGGGCGGGTCCTGGGGGCTGGTTGAGGCGAGAGATGCCTGTGGGGTGCAGCTGGGTTTAAAGCGAGAGTCCCAACTTAGTGAAATCTTATTTCAAAATAAGAAATAAAATAGACGCTGGGGGTGTAGCTTAGAGGTAGAATGCCCTTGGTTCAATCCCCAGGACCGCAAACAATAAAAATAAGTAAATAAATAAATAAATAAATAAGCCGGGCGTGGTGGCTCACGCTTGTAATCCCAGTACTTGAGAGGCTGAGACAGGAGGATCACAGGTTCAAAGCCAGCCTTAGCAACTTAGCAAGGCCCTCCACAACTTCGTGAGACCCTGCTTCCAAATAATAAAATAAAATTGGGCTTGGGGTGTAGCTGGGAGGTAGAATGCCCCTGGGTTCAATCCTCAGTGCCACCAATAAATAAATAAATAGATAATAAAATAAAATAAAAAAAATTAGCCAGGCGTGGTGGTGCACGCTTGTAGTCCCAGCATTTGGGAGGCTGAGACCGGAGGATCCCGGTTCGCAGTCAGCCTCAGCTACCTAGTGAGGCACTCTGCAACTTAGTGAGACCCTTTTCCAAAATAAAGAATAAAAAATAGGGCTGGGGGTATAGCGCGGAGGTAGAATGCCCTGAGTTCAATCCCCAGTACCGCAAATAAATAAATAAATAAATAAATAAATAAATAAATAAATAAAAAATTAAAGCAGACTGGGGATGTAGCTCAGTGGTAGCGTGTCCCTGGGTTGCATCACCAGTACCACAAAGCAAAGCCTGCAGATGGGCCTGCGTCCCTGCTGGGGAGGGACTTGAAGCTGCACACACAGCTGTGGCAGGCCCATATGGAGTCGCCTAAACCTTGGACGGGTTGGGACCACAGCTGGGTGAGAATACTCACCAGCTGTTGTTGAAAATTGAACATAAGAGCCGGGCATGGTGGCACACGATTGTAATCCCGGTACTTGGGAGGCTGAGACTGGAGGATCTGGGTTTGAGGCCAGCCTCAGCTACTTAGTGAGGCATTCCGCAACTTAGTGAAACGCTATTTCAAAAATAAAGAATAAAAAAATAGGGCTGGGGTGTAGGTCGGAGGTAGAATGCCCCTGGGTTCAATCCCCAGTACCGAAAAAAAAAGTTGAACGTAAGCTGGATCCAGGATGGGGCTGAGGCTCAGGGGGTCTGTCTAGGGGCACGGAGGGGAGTACCTCTCTGCTGTGCCCCCTTCAGACCAGAGGGAGCCCCGACTCTAACCCTCTCTCCCAACCCCAGGCTTCACGGGAACCTATTGCGAGGTGGACATCGATGAGTGTCAGAGCAGTCCGTGCGTCAACGGAGGTGTCTGCAAGGATCGAGTCAACGGCTTCAGCTGTGCCTGCCCATCAGGTGAGGATTGCAGGACGGAGAGTCTGAAAAAGACAGGTTCTTGCAGGGCCAAAGGCTCCAGCGTAGGAACCCGTAAGACCAAGTTAGCAGTTAACTTAGAATAGAAACCCCACGTTTTGAAAACGCTGACACTGCCAGAGACAGTAATCCCAGCAACTCAGGAGGCCAAGGTAGGAGGATCTCAAGTTGGAGGCCAGCCTGGGCAATTTAGCAAGACCTTGTCTCAAAATAAAAAGTGAAAAGGAACTGGGCGTGGTGGCACAAGCTTGTAATTCCAGTACTTGGGAGGCTGAGATGGGAAGATCACAGGTTCGCTGCCAGCCTTGGCAATTTAGTAAGGCCCTCAGCACCTTAGTGAGACTGTGTTTCAAAAT
>PVLC010040484.1:0-13816 GCA_004027655.1 Graphiurus murinus
ACTTGTACACACAGTTATTGTTGCTTACCAAGTGTTTCTGGCTCCCTGTTTGTGAACACATGGTAAGAGTGTAGGATTTTTCTCCTTTAAGATCATGTGAGTGCATGTGAATTGCTTTTCAACGGAATGTGAGCAGAAGCTAAGGCCAGTACGCAATTCATTGTATTCTCTTCCCTCTGTTAAAGCACCATGAAAGCATATGTTAAAATGAAGCTTCTCACAACCCAGTTTTCCCAGAAGAGAAACCCAACAACCTGGACTGGGGTTGGAAACTGAGTAAAAATATCAATTGTTGTTGGATCAAACCAAGGTATTCTGACCAGCAGGCTAATTTCAATAGTTCCTTTAAAAATACAAAGAAAATTTTAGGACAAACTAAGAAAGAAAAAATAAATCCCCAAAGAATCTAATCATAGTGCTTTATAATATAGCTCTGATAAGTGGTGTCTTTTAAATAAAGTAGTCTTATGCTGCTTATTTGAAAATCGTAAAAAGATTCTCCGTCACTTTTGGCATAAGAGTAATACACTTTACATCCAAGTTTAAAGTGGACTTCTAAAAATAGTAATTTATCTTCTCAAAGTCCTTTGTTCTCAAGAATATCTAACAATTATATTTAATTGTATATTTCATTAATAAAAATGTATGCTTAATACTTTCACACATTCATTATTTGTTAATCAACATGGAAGAAGAAAACATTAGTGGGGCCAGAAAATACACAGAAGATGTGTGTGTGTGTGTGTGTGTGTGTGTGTGTGTGTGTGTGTGTGTGTAGTGTAGTACTGGGAATTGAACCCGAGGGAATTCTACCTCCAAACTACAACCCCAGCCTGTTTTATTTTTTATTTTGAAACAGGGTCTCACTAGGTTGCTAAGAGTCTCACTAGTCAGAACACATTGAATTTAAGACAGATATGATATAACAAGTGCCAATCAATTTCTTTTGGAGCATTAAAAGTCCACATAAATGAAATAATGCAATATAAAATTAAGCCCGTGGTTTTTCAGACGTTTCTGCTTGAAATGAACCTTCTAGAAATTTTCCTAAGTGCTCTTGGATACTTAAAATTTCATCTACCTCTGTATTTCAAATTCATGGCTTATATATGTTTGAAGTTCTAATCATTCTTTAGAATTTTCAATATCATTAAGACAACAGACATTTATCTATAAACAATATTATTTCTGACTATTTGTACCTCTGAAACTTAAAACAGTAAAAATAGAAGTAGAATCTAATCTAGCCCCAAAATTTAAAAACCCATATAAATTTCCTAGGACCACAGCAAGAGAAACTATAGCAGTCTGAAGCACTTTTTTAGGATATAACACCTTTCTTGAGCGCTCTAGTAAGAGCTTCTTTTCAGGGAGGATCGTTTCTCTGTTGTTATATAAAGCACTTCATTTTTCACAGTTCTCCACAATTTACATGGCAAATCATTTGCAGGTGCTGTGAGAAATGCCCCTGCCCTGCTCTGCTGTCTCTTGGGGAAGCCCAATCAGGTGCTCCCCACCTTCTCAGTGCTGTGCTGTCTCCTGCCAGAAAAGAGAGACACACCTTATTGCAAAATATGGTCCTTAATTTTATTTCTCATTTTACTCAGAACCAAGTGGGCCACAGGGTAATTTCATGGGCCTCAGAAGAGAGATGCCCCACTAAGCACAACTGTCCTGAGTTGTCAACAACAAGATTCAAATTAGTTGGGAAAGTTGTCACATTAGCTATCTTCTACATAATCTAGATTTTAGCATGAATAATTTGAATCTTGGTGTGGGGACAACTTGGTGTGGAGACTAAGTTCATCTGGGCAACACACCTTGAACACCAGAGGACAGAATGCTGAAGACCTTAATCTGTCACAACTGGTCTCACACAGGTATGGCAAGATGCTGATCCCTCCGACACTCAGGGTGACCGAAGGAGCCCGGGGCAGCCAGGGACTTCTGGCCAATTGCTACTGACCACAAGTTAACCCAGGGTATTCTCCAAATGCTATCACTTTTTTTGTGTGTTGCAGCCTGAATGTGTGTGTGTGTGTGTGGGGGGGGACACTACCATGAAAATATTCACAAAATTTTTAAAAAAGGCATTCTGTGACAGCTTAGTTACCTGCCAGTGGCATGGCGCACCCTTGTTCAGAATGTCATGGGCCACAGCTATACAATGATAGACTACTCCACTGTGGGTTAAGTTACAGAATCTTAATAAGGTCTGCAAACAAAGAAATACTCCTGCATTTTTCTGGGTCTCAGAATAAATAAGTCTCAGTAGGCCCCCATTGCTCACTATGTGGAAATCAAGAAATTATGGCTCATGAGGCCCCTAAAGATTCAAGCCAAGGGCAAACAGTGCACTTCAATTGACAGAACACATTTTTTTTTTCCTTAGAAAGGTATTTGTCTCTGCTTATTAGCATCACCTCTACTTGGACTGAACTTATAAAAATATGAAATAATTCTTATGTAATAATAAAATAACTCATTGTCAGCTGGGCTCTAGGAAACTCAAAAATTGTTAGAAATTATTTTATTTCCATTTGGAGAAAAAGCACAACAAATGTCTGCAGGATTATACATTTTAGGCTCTTCAAACAAGTTGTCACACAGTCTTGATTTAACATTCTTAGGCCTCAGTTACTTTATCTGTTATGTGAAGATTACAAAGCCAACAAAATCCAAATGCTGTTATAGGGATGAGCTAAAAAAGGAATACTTTTAAAGGCTATAATTTAACAAAGATGTTAAATAAAGATTCTTCTTCCTAAAGTATATTGGTAGAGAATATTTGCCCAGTTACTAAAAAATTAGAGTCTGAGATTTCAGCAGCTTGTAAAAATATTGTAATCTATCTTACTTATGAAAGATAAAAACAAGAAAGTTGGAATGAAATAATTTACAAACCACAATTAAAAGGAATAAATTTCTAATTACATTTAATATGTATGTAAAAAAAAAGTGCTTCATATTATGTCTTATATCTTACATATTTGGGCAGAAGCTGAACCTGGTAGCAGAAGAATTGTTCCCTGCAATTTTCTGCAGGACAACACTTCTCTGGGTCACAAGAATAAGTCTGTAGAGCCTAAGAATTAAGAACAGGGTCTGGAAACTGGGTATCAAATGCTTAATCTTGGGAAAGTTACTTAACCTTTGGTATCTTCATTTCTAATGTGGTAATGATAATGCCCACCAAAGAATTTTTTTTTTAAATTGAAGTACATGTAAAAAAATTTGTTTAAAGTATATAATTTATAGTAAGATCTACGTAGTGTTAACTATTTTTATCATTTACTATTACCATAGGACTCATTCCTTGTTACCCCAAACATATATACATTGTCAGCTGAACTAAGCCTGCAGACACAGAAATGCAAAAATTAGCTTTTAAATAATTAAAGTGCACACTTTGAACCGGGCGTGGTGGTACACACTTGTAATCCCAGGATTCGGGAGGCTGAGACCGGAGGATCCAGGTTTGTGGCCAGCCTCAGCTACCTAGTGAGGCACTCCGCAACTTAGTGAGACTCGGTTTCAAAATAAAGAATAAAAAAAATAGGGCTGAGGGTATAGCTCGGAGGTAGAATGCCCCTGAGTTCAATCCCCAGTACCGCAAAAAATAAATAAATAAAGTGCACACTTTGTTCATATTTACTTATTTTTCCCTGTTGTGTTTTTGTTGTTGTTGTTCTGGGATACCACATTACATTCTGTCTTTATTAGGCTCCCATTGGCTATGACAATTTTTCAGAATGTTTTCGTTAATTTTTTTTTTTTTAAGTACTGGGGACTGGACCAGGGCAATCTACCTTTGAACTACACCCCCAGCCCTTTTTATTTTTTATTTTTGAAACAGGGTATTACTAAGTTGCTGAGGCTGGAATTGAACCTGCGATCCTCCTCAGTTTCCCAAGTATGGCAATACAGGTGTGGGCTAACCCACCTGGCTGACCGTGAGAGTTTTGAGGCGAACTGGTCAGCTATTGAGATTCCTTTGCTGCTTTTCTCCTGATGAGAACAGGGTCATGAGTTTTTTGGGAAAAAGACCACAGAGCACATATACTACAAAGAGAACTGCTGGCATTGACCTTGGTGATCTGTTGAGGAAGAGATGTCAGGTTTTCTACTGTAAAAGGACTCCTTCTCCCCTGCCTCTCAGTGTTGTGCTCGTTCTAATGAAGTCACTTGATATAGGCTGCACTAAAGTGGAAGGGAATTATGCTCCACCTCCTTAAAGGTCAAGCAGCTACATAAATCACTTGGTGTTCATATGTAAATGTCTATTTACTCTTATTTATTTTTTTACTTATTTATTAGGTATTGATAAATTTTTTAAAACACTTCTTTATTTTCTGGCATTACAAGACCTCCATACTGTATTTCTTGCTCCAACTCTATGATAAGTCTCATTTTTCAAAAGGTCTCTATTCATTTTATCTTTATTTGGAGACTGGTATTAGAAACCAAAATGTAGGCACTAGGTATGTTTCTTGTTTTTAAACCTTACAGTTGGCAGACCAAGAAAATACATGTGTGTATACTAACCCAGAATACATATCTATAAATATTTCTATGTGTAACCTTCTGTACTTATATTAAACTGAAGTTTTATTAACCTAAAGCTAAAGTCTCCACCTCTAATTCAATACCTCAAGGGCTAGTCTCTTTGCTTATCAATAAACATTTTGATAAAATTTTGAGTTGGGTGTGGTGGCACTTGCCTGTAATCCCAGTACTTGGGAGGCTGAGACAGGAGGATCACAGGTTTGAAACTTACCTCAGCAACTTAGTGAGAACCTGTTTTCAAATAAAAAATAAAATAGGGCTGGAGGTGTAGCTCAGAGGTAGAATGTCCTGGGTTCAATCTCCAATACCCCCCCCCAAAATTTACTAACCTCTGGCCCCATTAAAGCATGTAAGAAAGAAAATGTTGTTGTTTTTTTTTTTTTCACTAAAATCTTCTAAACTTTTCCATGTGAAACTGAACTTCTGTAAATAAATTTCAGCCAGAATACAACTTAAACAGAATTGGTGAAATTCTAAAAGCTTAAAAGGGAATGTATCCAACAGGGACACTGGAAGCTCCAGTTGATAATATTTTTAGTGTGTCTTGAGTTTTGACTGTGATCTGTCACACAAGGTCACATGTGAAACTCTGTACTTGTAGTATCATGTCAGTGCTCAAAAAATTTCAGATTTTGAGGACTTTCAATTTCAGATTTTTGGATTAGGGATGTTCAGATGGTATCATCTATTTCAGCCCCTGGTAAAGGAGAAAATAAAATGAACAGAAAACTAAAACTTTAGATTATTTATAATCAACTTAACGCTGGCAAATCTTAGGGACAAAGTATGATACTCCAGCAGCATAAAATAGAGCTGACCTCAGTACTGAGTAAAAGTCCCTCAGAAACAAAGAGCAGCAGGTGATTTTAAAGTAGAGCACAGAAAGTACTACTATCAAGAATGTTGCAAATGTAGCTAGGTGTGGTAGCACACACCTGTAATCACAGTACTCAAGAGGCTGAGACAGAAGGATCACAGTTTTGAGACCAGCCTCAACAAACTGGTGAGACCCTTAACAACTTAGCAAGACCCTGTTTCCAAAAATCAAATCAAATAAAATAGGGCTGGGGGTGTGGTTCATAGGTTCTGGATTTAATCTTCAGAACCTTAAAAAAAAGTTGCAAATAAAACACTGGTTATGATATAAAATCACAGAAGTTTTAACCTGTAGTAGTAATGAGAGAATGTCAAGGGCAGCATTCCAGTCAAATCTGTGATATTCCGACTTCTTATGCTACCCTTGAGTTATAACATATCATTGATAGGCATATCTTGTTTTGAATTTTATGTTGAAAAAGAGGAGGAGAATATGTTAGTTAAATAAAAATTATTCAAGTACAATGTTGTATAAAGTTCTTACTTATCTATAAATCTATTAAGTATATCTGATAGCACATCTCTTCTGTAATCATGAGTGATTCAAGATGAGAACTAGGAAGGACATTCACAGGTGTGCTTTGTAAATATCAACTGGGGAATCGCACAATAAAGTACCATTATTTTGTAAGTAAAATAATTTAGATTCTGCAGATAGAATATTTTTTTCAAAATCAAAGGCATTTAAAAACTTCTTTTTGAGCTAAAACATAACACTACTTGGGTTACTAAACCTACGGCTTTATACATTTTAAATTTCAAAGCTACTTTCAATTTATATTTACTAAGAATCTGTATTACATATTAATAGATCTCATAAATTTCACATACATATTTTTCATCTAAACAAGTAAAAATTTATTTCTTTCTCTTAAGACTTTTCTTTTAGAAAGTGAAAGTGTGAAAGAAGCTGAGCAGAAAGTGAAAATATTCTAAAGCCTACACTGTTCATGATAGCAGAGGAAAAGAAAAAAAATCCCATACCACACGTTGCACAGCCAACAGCAATGAAAATAGCACCTTTGGTTTGTTATTCTTGTTCCATTTAGATATTCTTTGCCTTTTATATCTTAAATTTTTGCCTTTATCTATAAAGTGGGTTTTGGCCTTAACTTAAAAATATGACGCTTAAGATCAGAAGAAAAAAATTAAAATGCTTTTACCATTAGTTAAATATCCAGCTAGTTATCAAATTAGCAGTAAGATTTTTAGCAATAAAATCTGACTGTAGTGAAAAAATTCAGTAAAATGCACTTCCACATTGCTGAAGGGATTAGAAATTGGTGTGACTTTTCTAGAAAGAAAAGTGGCAATATGTCCCATGTCTTACTCCATAATTCTACCAGTAGGAACATACCCTAATGGAAAATTCAAAAATTGGCAATGTATGCACAAAAACTGTTAATGGTAGCTCTCCTGATAATAGGGAAGGAAAGCAAGTTAACATGGAAAGAACCAAGCGTGTGTGTGTGTGTGTGTGTGTGTGTGTGTGTGTGTGTTCATATGATGATCATTAAAAACAAAGTTTTATTTGTAGTCAGAAACTGTCTATGAAATGGTAAACTAAAAAAAAAAAAAAAAAAAAAACAACATAAAAAAGGATGTACGTGTAAGAGATAAGGCTCATAGTTCTACATGACTCTTAAGAAAATATATGACCAGAAGAAACATCTATTAAGCTGGTCAGATATAGCAAAGATACTTTTCCCAAACCTGTAGTGATTCATTAGAAAACATACAACAACAGAGAAACTTATTTGACAAAATTCATGAAAATTCAGTAAGAACAGTGGCAGGTGGTGGCATTTCACCCATCCCCACCCTAGCTCCCTTCCCTTCTCTTTCATACCCATTCCACCTTATACCCTTTCCATCCAGAATCCAAAAAAAGAGCTAACATGAAGTCACTAATGATTTTAATGTTCCTAAACCTGAAATTCTGATTTCAGTCCCCATGTTACTCTATCAGCATCATTTGACACAAGAAATCATGTTTTCCTCTTTAGAAAGCTTCCTACATGGCTTACAGGGTACAATGGTGCTTAGGTTTTCCTCATTCCTCTCTGGCCATATTTCCTTCTTTCTGATTCCTTTTTGTTTACTCAAAAACTTAACAATGGCTCGCCCCAGGGCTCAGCTCTTTCTAGGAGTCTTCCTTTTGTGATCACTTCCAGTCTCATAATTTCAAATAATATCTATTTCCTAACTTACAAATTTTTCTCTCTAGTTCACATTTTGTCTAGACTCCATATTTCTTATATCCAATTTCTCACTTAACATCTACAATTAGATATGTAATAGATCTCAAAATTTTGTCAAAAATTGAATTTCTAATATTCTTCCCCACAAACCTATTCCTTCTATGATCTTCCATGTCTCATAAAATGAAAATATTGCCCTGCAAGTTTTCATGCTATAAACCTTGCATCAGTAGTAACTCCTCTCTTTGTCTTAGACACCCCTTTCAATTTATTAGAGAAACTTATTGGCTATGCATTCAAAACAGATCGACAATTTGGTAATTCCTCATAACCTCCACCACTATTATTCTTTTTCTTGTTACTATCATTTGTTATTTAGATTCTTGCAACAAATTCCTAATTGCTTGTATCTTTGATCTCCCTTCCCTGTCTTTATGCCTCCCCTATATAAGCTTCTGTTTGTTTGTTTGGTTGGTTGGTTGGTTGGTTGGTTTTGGTACTAGGGATTAAGCTCAGGGGCATTCTACCTCTGAACTACATCACCCTCCTACCCTCCCTCCCTTCCCTCCTTCTTTCCTAACAAGGTTGAGGATCTCCCTAAATTGCTGAGTCTGCTCTCACACCTGGAATCCTCCTACTTTAGCCTATCAAGTACAGAGATAACAGGCATGTGCCATCAGGCCCAGCTCAAGCTATTTTCAATACTGAAGGAATAGTGATATTGTTAAAAGTTTGTATAAATTTCCCTATAGGTCCATGAGATAAAAGCTTAGCCTCTAACCCAAGGCGCTATCAGAGGTGGCAGAACTTTTAAGAGGCTGGGCCTCATGGAAGATCTTTAGGTCATTGTGGGCATGCCCCAGAAGGAGACAGTGGGACCCCATCCCCTTCCCATTTCTCTTATACCTTCTGGATATGTGGTAAGTGGTTTTGCTCTACCACGCATTCCCCTCATGATTACATCCTGGCCCAGAGCTACAGGGCCAGCTGTTCATGGGCAGAAATTTCCCAAAGCTATGAGCAAACATAAAATAACCCTTTGTCTTTATGAATTGATTATCTGAGGTATTGCCATAATGGAAAGATAACACAAAGGTAAAGCATTTGTGTTGCTCATCTTTTCAGGACCCTCCAATGGTCAACAGTAAACCTCAGGGCCCTGTGCTCTCTTTCCCTGAATCCTCAGTTTGTCTACTACTCTTTGCCCTTCCATACTCAGCACCAACCATGATGGCCCACAATCCCTCAAAATATGCCAAGCACGCCTCTATTTCAAGATGTTGGCGTTCCCTCTGCCTTAGTATACTTTCCTCTCACATAATACGCATAGATATTTCTTTCACACTCTTACAGGAGGTAAGGTAGACTCAGAGTTGTTTTTTGTTTTATTTATTTATTTTTTATTTTTTTATTTTTTTTGTGGTACTGGTAATTGAACCTAGAGGCATTCTACCTCTTAGCTACACCTCCTCGCCTGATTTTTTTTTTCTTTTTTCTTATTTGGAAATAGGGTCTTGCTAGGTCACTGAGGCTGGCTTCGAACCTGTGATCCTCCTGTCTCAGCCTCCCAAGTATTGGGATTACAGGCACAGGCCACCATTCCTGGCTGACTCAGAGTCTTTGACCTAAAAATTCACAGGATATTATTTCCTTTTCTTGAGATGAGGAATATCATGGAAGGAAAGGGTTTGTGGGGAGAGACATAAGAAATTCAGTTTTTTATAAATCCAAGATATCTATAAGGCACAAGTGTTGCCTTTCAATGAGGTTTTCTTGACTATCCTATTACAACTGAAAGCCCTACTCCACCACACACACACACACACACACACACATCTCTCTACTTTTTCAGCTGTCCTTATAGCATTTACCATCATTTCACATTCTGATTAATTTTATTGCTGACTTCCTCTCACATGACTATAGTCTACCCATAAGAAAGGATTTTTGTGTTTTGTTCTCTGTTCTCTCCTTATGGCCTAGAGTGCATGAGCAGAAGCAAGTGAGTGACTGAATGGTTAAAGAAAAGTTCAAGGACATTTCCAGGTTTCTAGAATTATACAAATGGGCAAATGATGATAATGTCAAACAAAGGAAAAAAAGTAGGAAAAAATCAACATTATATGGTTTAACCAAAGTAAGATAAAATCACACACTCGTTATAAAAATATCCTCTTTATTGATTTTAATATGCTACTAATTTTAAGGACAGTAAGAAAAATTTGGAGGCAAAATATGATTTAATATTAATTTAACAAAGTGGTAAAAACTTGTCTTTTTCCTTTTTTGAGAAAACATACAATAAAGCTTACCAAATAAATACAATTCAAGACAACTGTCAAGTTTTATTCTAGAAATCAGTGAGGTTATTTTTCACATATAAATAAAATACTTAATATGCCTTTTCCAGCTGGTCTACATCCTACAGATATTAGCTAATGCTGACGTGTTAGCAGGGAGACAGTTATGGAAGAGGACAAGCGGGACTTTCCTGTGTGCACTATGCCTTTTCTCTCCTGCACAAACCACAGAACTCTGGAGAAAGAATTTTCAAAGTTCCAATACTTTTTATTAGAATATATACAGAGATATTTATTTTGAGTATCTCAGAGTAGACATGTCTTCAATATGCCTCTTGTTAAGAGTGAAAAAGGGAAAGTCCTCAGTTCTGTGATCAATGATGGCATCTTGGCCATTCTTGTTTGAAACTAAAGTTATCCTTTCTCTTTTTGCACATTTCTCTTTTTGTATATCCTTGGTAGCAGACACTATTAATGTAGCTACTATATTCCAGGGAAGTGAAATAAGAAAAAGTCATTAACCCTACCCCAATAATCTTTTGTAGAGGTTACTTAGAAGTTGTTTTCCTAGGGTCTGTTGGGGGCAGGGAGCACATGTGCACTTTAGGGGAACTCTAAGAAATAAAGTTAAAAGGAATTTCCATTTTTAGATGGTCAAACAAAATCAAGATTCCCCTAATTTTCATACTTGGTCTTAATAAAGTGTAATTTGTAGAATACTGAAGCAAATGGACTCTTCCATACTGGTGGAGATAATTAGAGTAAAAGAGCTTCACAGACTAAAAATTTTAATGCAGTCTTTTATCAAAAGCAGTCACTCTACCTCAGCCTGACAGTTAACAGCATATGATCTGGTAAACAAATACTTTCACACGGAACAAAAGTGCCATTAAAGGCCAAAACTGTCAACACAAATTCCATTCTTACAAGAGAAAAAATACATAAACTGTTGATCACCTCTGGTTGTCTTAACTAGCATGGAGGTTGTCATGGAAACATTTCTGCGAAGTTCACAGTGATGAAACACAAACACTTCCAGTTTAATTGCTATTAGGTTTAGCATACCAGAGTTTATTTATACTCAGTGTGCATTATGATAAAATGTAGTAGAAATAAAGCTTATAATAATCTAGCATAACAATGCCAACATTTCTTTTTCAAAAAATTAAATGAAAATGAAATTCAATGGCAGCTAAATTCTCTCCCCAAAATATAATAAATTCCCAATATTCTCAAATGCCTGTCCTGATATGTTTGTATCTTTATCTGTAGTGCATGATTTATGAAAATATTTTGTACTTTTACTCCTAGAGTATATGATTTCAAAAGTACCTCCTCATGCATTAAAAATCAAACCCACAAAATATATTAAATAAAAATTCCAGATGGCAAAAAATTTAAATGTTCTGTTACATTTTCATATTAGTATTATGCAATTATTAACATTTAACTAGGGATTTTGTTTCATTTCTGTAGTGATAAAATACTAGGACTAGCTTGTCCAAAAACTTTCTTTTTCAAATACTGTTGAAAACTTAATCTAAAAAATTTTGGAGGGAAAATAAATAGTAGGGACATGTGTGCAAAATAACATGCTGGTGGAATCCAATTAATTACATACTTGTGTCAAGTTTTTGATACCAAATCTTTCTGTTCTGGTGAGAAATCTGTGCTCTAGAAAGGGAACTTTTTGAAGTTTGAAAAACTGCCTGTTTTTTCCCAAGAAAATATTTAGGTTTTTCTTCATAACATTCTAATAAAACAAAACAAAAAAACCCTACATAATTCAAGACTAAAAAATTGTTTAAACTATTTTTCACTAAATGTCTAATATGTTCACACAAGTAGGATAATTACTAGGTAGAATGCAGAAGAAGGCTAGATAGTGCTTGCCTTAGCAAAGCTTAAATTCTAATTAGTGACATAAAGTAAAGGTATATAAAGCAATGATACAACAGCACAGAGCACATACAGTTGGGGTTAAATTATGAAATATAGTGTATACAGCTGTGCTACTCAGTAGTAAAAGAGGAGCGGACTGGCATTACTTTCCAAGTTTTCACAAAAAAAGTAAGATGACACCATTTAAAAGTATACACTTCAAACTAAAGGATACTTACTTGAAATACTCTTGAAACACACATGCATAGTAATTTTCTAACTTTTTAAAAACAAATTTTTGATCTCTAGTTATTAATGAGTCTAAATAAGACCCTCCTGAGCATCTGCAATATCACTGTAATATCCAGTCACAATGTGTGTAATTCTGGAAAAGGTGCATAAACAAGTTAACATGAATGGTGTCTCTGGATTCTCAAAAAAATGCAAGCAACCCATGCAATATAATATTAAACTGGCTCACTAACAATAAAATATAAGGCTTGCAGTTAAAACCCTTGATTTTTAGCCTGAGGTTTCCACTAAATATCTGTAAACTTTCACAAGTCATTTATTTCTGTAAGGCTCAATTAGGAATGCTGGAATGTATTCTTCCAAGTTTCCTCTTGCTCTACAATTCTAACATAGTGTGTATCCAACTTCCTCCTCACGTTCCGAAATGGAAAAGACAAATAAGACTGGAAGATGCGATATCACCAGCATAACCAAGTCAAGAAGAAAGAGTTCTGGTGGAAAGAAAACCAAGGAATTTCACACAAAAGTATCACAGGGAGAGTGCTTTTTTATGTCCTAATTAAAAAAAAAAAAGGAGACGATGAGCAGGAACATAAGGCTAAAGTGGATGTGATTAAACAAGCCATTTCAAAATACTGTATAGTTAAAATATACTTGGTTGTTTAAAAACTGAGGATTTCTTCAGAAAACTTCAAACTGGGTTTTCATCATCAGTAAGCATTTGCTAAATGCCTAATTATATGAAGTGCTACACAAAAAGATTTACATAGTCATGGTCCTTGAGTCCCTGGGGCTTTGTAAACTAGGTCAGACAATACTAAACGGACATGTTCAGGACCATGCAGAAGAGAAACTAAATATATTTAACCATGAAAAAGTTTTAATGCAACTTTTTTGGAACATTCTGGTCCCAGACTCATGAATAATTTGAGAGGGAAAGAAACTTTTTGAACTAAATAGAAAAAGATTTAAAATGAAGTTGGTAATAGAATATTTACATGGAAAATATAAGAGAGGCCAAGTCTAAGAATCCGCTTCATCAACAAGAGGTGAGTCATTTCAGGGGGGGAAAGAAGTTTGACAAAGGTCTATTTAGTAGCAGTTTATATTAGGAAAAGAAATGGTGAGCCGAACTTGAATTCTTTGCTATATTTTGTTTATTTTTTACGGTAAACCTGTGCCATGATCAACCACAGATGATTATGTTAACTAAAGTGGGAGAAATGCACCAATTAGCAGTTGGAGACAATTTCTTAGGTTTGGCAAAAACAAAAATGATACGAATATCCTAGAAGCTTAAAAGGTATCAAAGGAAAAGAAGAAGTACAAGAGAGTTCACCATATGCAGTTCTCTAATCATATGCCAAGCAATCTAATCATTAGCCAGTGGCCTGCCCCAATACCCCAATATGTGTAGATATCTGTGTCATGCACCAGTTAATTTTCATTGCCAAAACCAGCTAGAAAATATCTACCATTATTACTATGGTATTCATACAATATTCAACAAGAAATGTAGTCATGTTCATTTTATTTCCCCAGCTTCTTTATTTTCCTAATTCTGACTGCAAACATATACAGGCAATGTGATACATAAAATAAAAAATACTCTGTGAGAAGGAACACAGAAAGGAAAAGTAGAAGAGACTAAGATTTCAAATTCCTTTTAACTCACAATAAAATCGCAATTACAAGTAGTCACACTACAAAACATCTTTAGGTACATAAGATGTATTTATA